>CM045759.1:176631854-176868719 GCA_025200525.1 Camellia lanceoleosa | reverse complement strand
AGAATGCCAAATCCAGTATGGATTTAAAGAAGGTTGCATTGCCGAATAGGATAAATTCAAGTTCCCATCCACAACACTAGGGCAATTCAACCCCTATCGGAGTGGACTTCTTTACATCATCACAAGATCGTGACTTACCATTCTCTTAGGATTCGGTATGGCTTGAGATCTCAAAGCTTATCTCAATGCGTGACAAAGCTACACTTTTATTTCTTTTGAGAAGGCTTACAGGCCAAAAACCTGTATATGGCTTTACTCTGTGCAAAAGTTAGAGCAAAAGAAAAAGAACAAAAAAAAGAAAAAATGCAAAAGAATCAAAAAAGAAAAGATGAAGAAAGAAGAAAAGATGAAAAAAATGAAAAGAAAAGAAAAGAGCAAACAAAGTCCTCAAGAAGGTTGAAAAACCCAAGGCAAGCAGCCTTGCAAAGTTAGAGTGCTAAAGGAGAGGTTAATACCTGATGTACCTTAACCGAACTGGCCGAAGGCTTGATTCCTTCATGTTTGGGACTTCATCTCAAGTCCAAAACGGCAACACTTCCAAATCGATCAGGTCCATGTAATGGTTTAGAAATTCATCTTTGTCTTTGTATCCGAGAGTTCAGGGCCATGTGATCGTCACTTTCAGGATCGATCGACAAAGGCGCCGTTGTGGGAAAATTATCTATTCATAAGGCAACCTCTTCCGTTGTCATGCAAAAGGCCATTTAAGCAAGGGGCAATTCTTCTATTGCTTTTGGATATGAGGTAACAGGTATCCGCAGAGTGGATTTTGTGTTGGTTGAAAGCAATGGCCATTTGCAAAAAATAATTTTTGAGAATTTTTCCGAGGGTAATCTAATTTCCTTCTAGAAAATTATTCCATTTTTCCAAAATCGACCATTTCTTTTTTGGACTCCAAAAAGGAAAATTTTCAAAGCTGCTTGCCAATTTTAACTCTCAGCGATGATCAAATCAAAAGTTGAACAAGTATGTTAATCTAACTCTTATAAAGAAGTCAAAATTGTTTTAGTAGAAAAACCAAAACAAAAAATGGTCAAAATGATGAACTAGGGGTACAACGCTTAAGCTTGGGTGTCCTCCGTTTTTTCCCATTGTCACCACGCTTGCCGTGGGTAAAAAGGCACTCCCCACCGCCACACAAAGGGCACAAATTGTAAAACTAACAAAAAATGTCAATGCTATCTCATCCTTCTAACAACTGGTATCTGTTAAGTAAAGTATAACGGCAATTAAGCACTGAACGAATTGGATCTAGATGATTCCACTCCTCGCTTTGGACACATTTGATCACGTCCCAAACTCCCCCGCAAACAGAGCATTGTCAACCGATGTCACCGGCAGATTGGCATACACACCCATCAGCTTGTAGCAACCCCTCTCAAGGTAGAAAGTTCATCGCTAGAGCAGTAAAGAAGTAAATCATTAGCGAATAGCACCTGGCTAGGGGTGCATGAGTCATAAACTCCTCGCTGCTCATCCATCAACCACCTGGAGGGATGAAAAGTGACAGATTGAAGAATGTGAGAGATGCTGCTTATGAGAGAAAAAGCGAGAAAAGGGCTTATTTTCATAAAAAAATAGAGGATTGAGTGCCGTAGTGATGTGAGAATCACAAATGAGAGGTGTGGTAAACAATACCCAAAGAAACAAGCCCATGTGCATGTCTCGAGGCAGTCGGTCTTTTTGTTTTGTCTCGATTCTTGTTTTGAGTTGTTTCAGTGTTTTCTATATGTTTAGGTTGTTTACTTCCTTTTTGTTTTTCTTTGTTGGAGTTGTATTATGCTACAGGTTCAACGAGGCCTCAATACTCCTATTGAGAACCCTTTTCTTATTTCAATTTCAAATGAATCGCTTTTGTGCTCAGAGGCGCATATGCCATTCTCCACATTTCTTCCAGTGCAAAACAGTTTTGATTTGTTCTTCCATAAAATCGTAGGAGGGTTCAACCTAGGCCGTCAGATCGTAATAGAGAACCAAGACCTCTTATCTGCTTGTTACATAGGGTTCCAGATTGCAAAAGTAAAAGAAAGAGGAAAATATCGGAAAGATCCGAGTTTCGAGCCTTTCAACTTCCGCAAGCTTCTGCCATTGCATCCTATATGTTCGTAACGAATGAGTCAGATCGAGCACGTAAGTGCCGCTTTTGAGCTTGCGCGCCAAATAAACCAATAATACCGTGTTATGCGAAGTGGGCATGCTGCTCAATGAAAGCAAGCAGGTGTTGGTAGACGAGCCGTGTGTTCGGCGAATATAATATTGTGTCAACTATTTCAATGCCGAATGTACATCATGCTCCTCCCGAGTACCATTCCATACCAGAGTTATCTTGGCCGTGTTTGCAATGAGTTCCTAGGGAGATCAATCACATTTTTACTGGAAACTAGAGTTGGAATGGTCGATGCCTAGAACACAAAGGTTTTAAATTTCCGAGACTAAAGTCTCGGTTTAAATACCTAAGGTGTATCCGTGGCTTGAAATCGATGGAAGCCCCATAGGTTGAGGTAGCCGATGCGCCCCCTGGGCCGGATATCGAACTAACCTAGTCTGTCACCCCGTTGGAGAATAGGGAAAGTTGTGAATGTATTAGAAAGAAAGCACTGCGGCTTCTATACGCAGTGTGTTGTACTTGTCAAAGATTTCGTAACCTTTGAACTGTGAGTTGAAGGTAAGTGTTCAAGAACACAAGAAAGAGAGATCCCCAAGTAGAGTAGAGCGATTCAATCACACTCACCCCATGAGGTGCTTTCTAAAGCACCGCTTATTTGTTTATTGCATTCCTAAACATCATGCTCTACATTGCTTGTAACATGTATCGATCATCGCGACTTATTGCATTTATTTGCATCTTGTGTTATCTTGTATCGCTTATCTTTTTACTACGAGTAACGCTAGGCTCAAGCTCTTCGGCTTTCAAAGTTATGCCAGCGCGACTGGCGTTGTTTTGTCTCTTCTCGCGATTTCGTAAATATGGTTGAGGTTCCTTTCCTCACAGATTTCAGCAGGTTTGAATTTATCTTAGGTTGCAGGTTGTCATGCACACCTCTTCATACTTCTTATGCTTGTCATGCACTTTCCACTTGCATTGTTATGCACGCTTCCCTTATTTTAAACACCGGATATTTATCGCCCTATATTTCTCCTTCTTATTCTAAACACTAGGATATGCCTCTATGTTTCTCCTTCTTATTTGGAAACACCGATACGCCCCTATGTTTCTCCTTTTAGTCTAAAACACCGGATATATCCTATGTTTCTCCTTCTTATTCTAAACACCGGATACGCCCTTATGTTTCTCTTCTTATTCGGAAACATCGATACGCCCCTATGTTTCTCTTTTATTCAAACACCGGATACGCCCTATGTTTTCCTTTCTTATTCCAAAACACCGGATACCCCTGTTTCTCCCTTTTTGGTTAAGAGCATTTGGAATACGCTCCAATGTTTATATTTTTCCAAACACCGGATATCGCCTGTTTTCTCTGTTTGGTTAAGAACATTTGGAATACATTCTAATGCTTATACTTTTCCAAACACCGGATACGCCCTATAAGTTTCTCCTCTTAAGAGCATTTGGAATACATTCTAATGTTTATACCTTTTCCAAACACGAGGATACGCCCCTGTGTTTCTTCCTTTTGTTAAGAGCATTTGGAATACGCTCCACGTTTATACCTTTTTGAAACATCGTGATACGCCCTGTTTTCTCTTATTCCAAACACCGTGATACGCCCTTATGTTTCTTTTGTTTTATTCCAAACACCGGATACGCCCCTTATGTTTCTCCTTCTTATTCCAAACAATGGATAGGTCCTTATGTTTTCTTCCTTCTTATTCTCAAACATCCAGATACGCCCTATGTTTTCTCTCTCTTATTTCAAACACCGGATACGCCCTTTATGTTTCTCCTTCTTATTCAAAACATTGGATACGCTCCTATGTTTCTTCTTATTCAAAACACCTACGCCCTCGTTTCTTCTCTTATTTTGAAACAATTTGTATACGCCCTATGTTTTCCTTCTTATTCCGAAACACCGGATACGCCTTATGTTTTCCTTTTATTCAAACACCGGATATGTCTCGTGTTTCTTCCTTCTCGTTAAGAGTATTTGGAATATGTTCCAATGCGATACCTTCCGAAAACACCGGATATGTCGCCTGCCCCTTTTTGGTTAAAAGAGCATTTGGAACATGTTCCAATGCTCGTGCCATTTTTTTCCTTTCGGCGTAACGCGTTGAATCTTCTTTAAGACCGTGTGTCCCAATGGTCACTCTTAATCTTTCATGCGCGTATGCTGCAGGTGGTTGAGGTTGTATAATTTTCTTACATCCTTTCTCGCATGAGATGTAGTTTGGTTCTGTTTATTTGCTTCTAGATGAGTTTGTTGTGGCATTTTCTTCTTATAACATTCGCTAAAATGTCACATTTATTTTTCATAATTGCTTCATCATTACCTCGCTTGCATAACCATAAGTTATGCTCAGACAGTGTAGCATTTGCATTCCGCCTTGAACTACTACCGTTTGATTCCTTGTAATGAGATATGTAGCACTGTATGCAACCATTTTTTTTTTATCTATATTTTGTTTGTTTGTCCAAGTCTTCGACTCACAAAATGTGTTGTCTCTGGTTTGATATTCACTCACGCTACTTCATGACTCGAAGCTCACAAAGAAGGGCAACTATAGACACCCCATTTTTGACCGACCTTAAAATTTGGGCGCCATCGATTGTTTGTTTGGTGATGAAAGGTGCAAGGTAAAGGTTCGGTTTCTTTGGCAACGAGAGCGCCAGATCCCAACTTCACACCCTTTGGACCAAACTATTTTGAATAGTTTTAGACCTAAAATCCTCTCTTTCAAAACATTTTTGAAAATAGGTTCCTATGATGTTCTAACGCCGATTATGTTAAATGTCACGCTTTTCAGAAACCGAGCAAGGACAAGGTGGAATGAATGAAGGTGAGATGAACTCTTTTGAAAAATCTTTCAAAACACCTTGTTTAGGGTTTGGAGTTGGGAAAAGAAGAGAAGAGGAAGAAACCAAGCTCGGGGAGAAGTTTGGCATGAATCCTGCAGGATCGAACCTGAGCTTTCACCAAAACAGGCATAACTTTTTTTCATAATTGAAATTTTGATGCAAGATCGCCACCATTGGAAATCTTACTCTCCGGCTTCAATTTGGACACAAGAATGACCTAAAAATGAGTCCATATGAAGGAGATATGCCCGCTTGAAGTTCGACTTACAGAGCAGATTTTCCGCTTACCACGGTGAAGGGTGCCGCCTATGGATGATGCAAGGTCAAGCCACAGGATGGCCGACTGGCCAACAATGTCAAAATCAGCTTTTTGCAGATCTTTTACCTCCAACCGTTATGCACAAGCCCCATTTAGATATTTCGACCAAAAGCTTTGAGTTGCTATATATGAAGCCAAATATCTCATATATTCAAAGGAGAGAACTTCCAAGAAAGTTTTGAGAGCTTCTCTCACTAAACTCCCTCTCTCTACATTTTCAAAGCAAAAGCCTCTCATTTCTCTAGAGCCTTTCCATTGCCCTTTTGTGCATAGAAATGCATAGAAGTAGAGAAATACTTCTTGTTTGCATACACTTCCTTCATCAAAGTTGTATATCAAGGCCGAGGTCCCTTTGAGCTCATTTTGGACTGTTCAAAGGTCATTTGACCCAAAGAAAGAGGCTATATTTTACTACCGTGCTACAAGGGTAAGCACCTTTCCTCTTTGTATTTGTTTTGCAATAACTTGCTTCAATTCACCTTTTTTCCATTGTTTGAGGCTGTTTTTGGTTAGTGTTGAACTACAAAAACCTCTTTTTTTTTTCTCTATTTTTCAATCCTAAAAGTCTTGGTTTGTGCCTTGGTTGGCTAGGGGGTTGTCCTCGCTTGCTCCTTGGCTTGTAAGGCCTTGTGAGCTAACTTCCAAACTTTTCAAACAACTTCCTTTTCGCCTTAGAACCACTGAAATCCAAAGGATTTTTAGTGGTAAAAACCCTATTTTGAGGGTTTCAAATAGGAGAGGGTGGTCCTCTCCTCTTGTCTTGTCTTGTCGTGTTGGTACAACCAAATGAGCATGTGTTTTTACTTTTACGGCTTTGTTTAGGCTCATTTTTGTGACTTATCGCACCTTCCATAACTTTGTTTTTGGCTGTCTTATCACCTCTGTATGCTTATTGCACTAGTAGTGTAAATCTTCTTTGCTAGCCTTGTTAGCCTTACAAAGTAGCATGCTTTTGTGGTTTGAATTAGCTTAGTTCAAGCATGTTTTTGGTGTTATTTTGACATGTTATAACTCTGATTTTGATTGATGGACTCACTCCTGGCATGGTTTATACACTTGTAGAGTAAATCACACAAACTAGTCTTGTATGCTTCATGAAGTAGCATGTCATTCTAGCTTGCTTTGTCTCCATTTTAGTAGGTTTTTGGTGTTTTTTTAGCATACCATGACTCTATTTTGGGTGGGTTTGATGGTCCCTTGCATGCTCCATGCACTTGTAGTGTAATTCCATGAATTAGCCTAGTGTGTCTCATGCTTTAACATGTCATTCTAGCATGCTTTAGGCTTAACTTCAAGAAGATTTTGTCCATGTTTTAGCATGCTCTAGGTCTGATTTGTGCTGATTTGGTCATCCATGACTTGCTTTGTATAGCTATGGTTCATTCTAGCTTGTAGGCTTTGTACATCGAGTCCATTAGCATGTATTACTTGAAGTATTTTCATGATTTGGCATCATGTGAAATGAGATTCAATTCATGTTTCATCACCACACACTTGCATTTATCACCTATTCCATGCTTTGATAGTTGGTGTTTTATGCCTTAACATGGGTCATTGCATATGCCTTCATGCCTGCTTACGAGCCATCATTTCAAGCAGTGTTTTGGGGGTTAATATGTCATGATATAACTCTAATTTTTATTGGTTAAGTCATCCCATGCTTGGTCTTAATAGGTGTAGTGTAATCCACCTTATTTGCCTTGATGCATCATGCCTTATGCCCTTCATGCTAGCTTGTTTTGGCTTCCTTCTATGCATGTTTTAGTATCATCTTAACATGTTCTAGGACTATTTTGGGTTGCTTGCCATATCCTTCATGCATTGTATAGTCAGAGCAATTGGCCTTGCTAGCTTTGTGTTTTGTTGACTCATGCATGCTATCTTTTAGCTATTTAGATGATTTGGCATCATTTAATACTTCATTTCAGAGCTTATAGCATTGCCATGTTCCCATTTCTTGCACCCTTTGAGTGCCTTTAAGGGTCATGCATTATTGCCTTGTTTGTGGCCTAGCTTGTATGCATGCTTGTTCAGACTTGTGAGCCTTTATCTCAAAGATGTTTAGGTCTTTGTTTAGACCAATTTAACCTCTCATTCATGTTTGGTTCAATCATTTGTGCCATGTATTGCATGCCCTTTGTGTAGTCCCTTTAATGACTTTGTGCCTTAGGTGCTCTTACATGCATTACTTGTGTTGTTTGAATGATTTGGCATCATTTCACACTTGATTTCAGAGCCTTTAGGGTTGTCACACTTCCATGTTTGTCGCTTCTTTATCATGCTTGAGGTTTGTGTTCTAAGGCTTAGATGTTAGGCCATTGCATTGTGCATGCTTGCCTTGCCCTTTTTGTGCCCTTATTTTGGTGTTATTGGCCACTATTTTGGGCATGATTGAGGTCTGTCCATATTCTGCTTAAGTCCATATAGCATGTTGTTTGCATGTTGTTGCATTGCATTGTGTTAGCATGTTGTTTGGATGTTGTTACATTGCATTGTTGTTTGTATGCTTATGTTGCATTGCATTATGTTTGCATGCCATTAGCATTTAAGTTGATCATGTTGCATTGCATCGTGTTTGCATGCTCATGTTGCATAAGTAGTGTCTGCATGCCATTAGCATTGATAGGTTGATCATGTTGCATCACATTGTGTCCAACCCGGTGTTGTGTTTGAACACAAGGTGGATTAGCCATTTCATACTTGAAGTGATGAAATGAGCTAATATCCCTTTGTCTCCTTGCCTTTGATCCCGCATGATAATGCCGTGATCTTAGTGTTTTGCTTGTTTTGTTTGTCATGCATTCATCGAATTCGCACATGTTGGATCTTTGGCCATCATGCATCGAGATGTGTGATTGATGGTCTTGGATCCCATTATGCCTCTCCCTTGATGTTTTGAGGTGATATGGGTGGCATAGTGCATACATATCCTTGAAGACCCTCCATTTTCTATTTTGTGCTCCACTGCACTTGGTGTCACAAAGACACCAAAGGCCGGCAGATTCTCATTCTTGGTCAGCTCCTACTCTTGGTCGACAGAGGGGTCAGAAGATCTCATGGCCGGCAGCCACTAGTGTACTCTCAAGACTGCTTTGGGTGAGATCCAAAGCTAGTTCTCAAGGACACCCTCCATGAGCCTCAAGAGAGCAACCGAGAGCTTTTCTAGACTAAGAACCCAGCATGCATCCTATTCTCTTCAAGCAAGAGTCGAGCAAATTATTTTAATGCTTTACTTGTTAGTTAGCTTTAATTTGTAATTTAATTAGTTAATTTGTTAATTAATTATGTTGTAATAATTAGTAAGTAGATTGCTTATTATTCATTTCTTGCCAGTAATAATTAGTCTAATTAGATTATTAGATTAGTGGCGAGCTTAGTGTAGCTTTTTATTTGAATCCTCGTCGAGAGGGCATATTTTTGTAATAAGTATGTGATGTGTGACGATGTCTTCCAACTCTACGCCTTTTTCCCTTTTATTTACTAGCTTTTGATGGTTAGTTTTAGGGCATGTTTCAATTAGTATACTTATGCTTGCAAGCGCATCCATTCATTCTGCCTTCATGGCACCAGATCATGCGATCATACAAACTGCATTGTATTTCAATTCCTATTAGAATACATGTTATCTAATCGCATTCACATGACATCCTAGAATAGCCGAACTTATTTTAGTTGCATTTTGCATGTGTTGCATTAGCCATCTTAACATAGCTAGGATCATGTATGATTTCTAACTAGCTATTGTTTTGGCTTGGAGTACTAGGTAAGCTTTTATGCTTTAGCATCTTGTATGTATGTAAGTGACTGCCATGATAGCATACTTGCCATGAGGCTATTTGCTTATGTGATATAACTGCCTGAATGCCTGTGGGTGAAGGTTGGATTACTTGAGTTGGAACAATTTATCAAAATCCTCGCTTTTAGCCTACTTATAGTAGCAAACTTCAAATCATTTTCACAAATGAATATGCAATGTTTTGTTCCAACTTAAGCTTATCTAGTCTATACTTGTATGCAGGCATCACATAGTAATTCTAGGTTTAACAACAAGAATAAGAGCACATGTGTTTTTCAAAAACAAGATATCATAGTTAGTAAAGGCCGATCTTTGATCGGGCAGCTGGTGCTCATTGTATGACCTTCCTCTCGCATCTAAGTTCCAGCCGAGGCAACTTTGGTGATGACGACATGTGGCCTTAGGCACGAGTCGGTTTCCTAAATTTCAAACAAAACATTTAGGTGGCGACTCAGATTCCGCTAAACAAAGACATGTTTGACACTTTTATAAAAAATCTGCTTTTCCAAAACGACGGTTTGATTTGAACTCTTTGGTGATTTATCTGGCCTTGCATTGCACTTTGTGAGATTAGATTCGTAACCGCGGACATTGAGTCCGAATCGTAGTAGTAAGCCCAAATGAACAAAAACGGATTTCACGATTTTTCGCCAAGTTCGGACGCTCAAGCGCTGCTTACGCTTCGGTAACTCCATGGGGAAACCCCATGTACTTAGCTCGTACAAAACGAGATTCGCACCCTTCGCGAAAGCATGGATATCGAGAGTTCTTGAGAGCACGCCTACGCTTTCTAGCGACTCATCGGGATTTAGAGAACTTGACTCAACTCATGATACCTTCTTTTTGACTACACTTATGTGTCTCTTTGCATTGCATTTGCATTGGTGCGCTTAGACACCGTGGTTTGCCGTGATGCTATTCCGTAACGGCTTATTGGAGGCTTGCTTTGAAAGCGTGCCACAACGCCGACCATGCTCTCTACCATTAACGGAACACAAACCCCGATTTTACCGGCACCTTTTGACCATTCGACCATCGTGATATCCAAACTCAGTGACTATTCCAAACTAGGACAAAGTTACTTATCCGATTGTAGGTTGTTTGAAACCGGTAGGCGTAGAGAAACCCTAGTTCTCGATTTAAACTAGATAGGGAAACCCTACCCTCCATAGGGGTGTTTTGGCTCTCATTTGCTTGCTATGTGCTTTTAGAGTGTGGCTCACAGAATGCATGTATTAGTTTGCAAGTCTGTATCCGCCCGAGAGCATCAATTTTGGGGAATCGCTTACCCCGAGGGTATCATTTTACAGCAGATTTTGGGCGTAACTCAAGAGAGAGCACATCTATTCACTATGCTCATATCTATTCCAAAGGAAATCAAGCCGAGATGTCATGTTTTCTCTTTTGCTAGGGGGTAGTCCTGGAACTATAGCTTCAGAAGGCTCCGATATCCCCGAGTACATTGACTTGTGTTGATAGACTTTGTTAGGTCGAGATCCATTAAGGACAACTAGTGTTCCACCCATTACCCCTGCTATTAAACGAAGGTCGTGAAGGCGAGTGTATCAAGATGATAGCTGATCGCTGATCCTTGAGTTGTTCCGAGATTTTGAGTTTACCACAGAAACAGATATACCAGTTGTTCAAATAGATCAGTACAATATGGCAGGTATGGAAGAGATGATGCGTCAGCTCTAGGAAAGTATGCAAGCCATGTAGCAGGATGTTGTCCGTCAAACAAAATTTGCCACACGCCAAGCCTAGGTTATGGCCCAACTGGTAGAGTTAATTGCCAGTTACAAACAAGAACCGGAGTGTTCGCTGCATCCGCCTCACCCCACCTAGGGTTTTGACACCGGCATCGCGAACGCCCAGAAAATACGGACGTCTCCAATGGGGCTGAACTACTTCCAATCCTACCCTGTCCAAAGCACCGCGATCCAAAGGGACACACCGTCAACTGAGGTGGATCCAATCAAGAAGGTGAGCAAGCTTGAAAAGTCATGAAGAAGGCTCAAGGCGTGAAATCCATTTCGCATAGAGGATGGATACACCAATTCGGCCGCGGACTCTATCGACCGTTCAAGATGCCACATATCGATCGCTGATGGCTCTAGAGACCCAATGGTGCACCTCCACCGCCTTCGATATCCCGAGGCCAATGGGTTTGACAATGTTCGTGGTTATCACTATTCGGCCAACCATGTTTGGGATAGCCGCAATCTGCATGCGTAAATTGGAGAACTCGTGAAATAGAATCGAAGAGATGGCCGAGGCCTTCATTGCTCAATACTCCTACAACACATAGATTGAGGTCACAACTCGTGATCTTGAAGTCACCCGCCAAGAGCCAAAGGAGGGTTTTTCCAAATTTGTAACGAGATGGAGAGCAAAGGCCTCGATGATGACTACAAGGCCTTCCGACAAAGATCGATAATGATGGTTGTGCACAACCTCCAACCCAAAGCCGATGCAAAAATGATAGTCTACCCTTCCCACCTTGCCGACTTGCATGAGATTGGGGTACGATTGAAGACGCTTATAAAACAAGGTCCTGTTGACCACGAAGCGGAGTCACCCAAGAAGGGTTATGCACGCAGCTCAAATGCGACCACCAAGAGGACGAATTGCAAGATCTTCTAAAGTTGGAATGGTCATCACCACCACCCAAAAATAGCCACCCCCTTTGTTGGTACATCCAATCCAAACCCCTGAACTTCGGACTATCTACCCCAAGGCAGGAGGGTTTTCACCCCACTTTATATGCCTTTGTCTAAGGCTCTAGGGTCCCACTCAGAAAGGAAATTTGAAATCATGGAACAACGGCCTCTACCCGATCCTCTCCCTCCAAAGCATGACCCTACTACATCAGGTTTCCATCAACAAAGCAATATGACACCGATAGTTGCATCCGCTTCGCCACGAGGTACAAAATTTGATTGACAACAAGGTCATCGCCACACTAGTCTCACAAAGTCTATCCAAGACTAGATTAGTGAACTTGGGGATAATGTGACGTGATTGGGGGATAAACCACCGCGGTGGTGCCCGGCTTACTCCAGATGTGGCGTGAAGATGCACCGCTGGAGCATTTTGCTAATACTAGTTATTTTATTTTCTAAATTGGGTATTGGGTCAGTCTTGTTGTTTTGTATTGAGTCAGTCCTTTCATAGTGAGTTAGTGGGGTCTGTCTTGTTGTATCGAGTCAGTCCTGTTTTGTTGGAGTCGGGTGATTTCAGGGGTGTTACCTCGGATATCACTTGCTTGTTTTGTGTTTTTTTCGCTTTCTTTTAAGTCTGTTTCTGCCATAGAGCTAGTTGTGCGAACATATCTGAATGAAACAACAGTAATTTTCACACTCTTGTGTTTGCTTCTGCCTTGTGCCAGTTTATGCCAGAAATTCTGAATGAGATGGCAGTATTTGACTAAAACTGTGTCTTTTCTGTGCCTTGAAATCATTGCATTGACCTAAGTTTTTCAAAACGTTTTAAACAATGTGTTGAAAACAAAGAGAAATGAATTCCTCGGGATTTGCAAAATTTGATTAATTGAGAGAAAGAGAGGCATGCTAAGCCCTTAATGAATGAGATCATGCTCATAACGTGAGTACCGAGAAAGATCCCCGCTTGATCTAGATTGGTTCTACATTGTCTTCGCATGAGCGATTAGTCGCTTAAAAGATTTTAAAAAATGTTTTTTACCGTCCTCAGAAGACCTATGTGGAATCGCTCTTGAGATTGTGTAGCTAGATCGCTCACCGGAGACTCAATTCTTTTGCTTTCAAACCTTGAAATTGAGTCGAATGTTCAACTACCAACCACAATGTGAAGCCTGTGGTCGCCAGATTTGAAGCGCTCATGAACTTGGGGCAAGAAAGTCGATCAAGAAGGTCGACATCATCAAAAGAAGCTTGCAAAGCTAGATCAAAAGCACCCTCGAGCTAGGGGCAAAATGTCATATGTGCTCGAGGAGTCAAAAATTGGGATGTTTCGTTAACGAAGATCGGAAGAATGCCAAATCCTAGAATGATGAAAGAAGAAGGTATTGCTAAAGGATAACCAAGTTCCTATCCACAACACTAGTGGCAAATTCAAATTTCTATCGGATGGACTTTACATCATCAACATTAGCCATTCTCCTAGATTCAGATGGCTTCGAGATCTCAAAACCATTCAACATGGACAAAGCTACACTTTTATCCTCGAGAGGCTCAAGTAGGCGAAAACCCTAATCTAATAGTGAGCCGTCGTAGTGAGCTAGAATTTGATTCCACCGAAGTTCAGAGAGTCGAATCAGTTCCAACTCGCTTGAGTCTGAGTCCGGTATTCGGGAGTGACAACCTGATGCCACAGCCTTGTCCAAAGTCGTTTTTTTCTTTCTTTTTTGAGTTTGTTGTAACAGAGGAATCGATGGACCAATGAAGTACTTAATGAGAATTGTACCGTGGCCTTCGACATTTTTTCTCAGACACTTGATTTATTGCATTAATTTAGACTTTCAAAACTTCGATGAAAACGACGAGGAAGAAATTCCTCCGCTTTTGAAATATTTGCTAGAACAAGAGCAGAGAGGTTTGTAAAACCGCTTAGTTGATGAAATTACCCAAATTAATGTTGGTATCGAGAAGGACCCGCGGCTGGTCCAGATCAGGTCCACGTTGTCTTCGGAGGACCACGAGCGCTTAGTCACTTTATTAAAAGATTTCAAAGATGTTTTTGCGTGGTCCTACGAAGACATGCTTGGAATCGATCCTGAGATTGTACAACACCGGATCCTCTTAACCCAAAGGCCCAACCTCACAAACAAAGCTCAAGGATATGCCCAGATCGGGCTATCAAGATCAAATAAGAGGTCACTAAGCAAATTACGAAGGTTCCCGGTATCTAAATACCCAACTTGGTTGGCTAATATCGCCAAAGGCCGGTTAAGGATGATGTAATCCGAGTATGTGGATTTCAGAGATTTGAACAAAGCCATCAAAGACGACTTTCTCCGCCATATATCGATGAGTTAGTGGACTTCACAAATGGCATGCGTTGTTTTCGCTATGGATGGCTTTTCGTGCTACCACCAGATTGTAATGGCACCAAGACCGGAGAAGATCGCTTACCACCTGGGGGACCTATTGTAATAGGGTGATGTCATTAATGAAGAATGCCGAGCTACATATCAACCGTCACATCACGATATTGCATGACATAATCCACAAAGAGGTTGAGGTGTATGTAGATGACATGATTGTCAAGTCCAAAGAAAGAGAGGGCCACTACACCGCCTTGCAAAAGTTCTTCCAAAGAATAAGAGAGTTTCGTTACTTAACTAAATGCCTCGTAAATGTACGCTTGGTGTTACAAGAAGGAAAATGTCAGTTCTTGATTACACAGAGGTATCGGTCAACCCTTCCAAAATCGAGGCCATCTTAGAAATGCCACCACCAATGACCTAAAAGGAGGTGCGAGGCTTTCGGGTAAAGTGCAATTCATAAGATGGTTTATTACTAAATTAACCTTGACTTAGAACCACTTTTTGGTCTTCAAGAAAGGAACAAAGTTCCAATGGGACTACCGATGCCAAGTTGCTTTTGAATAGATTAAGCAATACTTACGTAACCTACCCGTTGTCACCGAGCCGGGAAACCGCTGATTTTGTATCTTTCAAAGGATCGAACTACGATGGGTCGCATGCTAGCACAAGATTTTGAGGACAAAGTGGAGAGAGCTATCTACTACCCGAGCAAGAAGATGCCGGGTTATGAGATCCGCCACACTCGCCGAGAAGGCTTGTTTGGTATTGGTATCGACTACCAAGAAGTCGCACTACTTGTTAGCTCACCCGTAATGTTGGTTTCGAGATTGATCCTATCAAATATCTCTTCGAGAAACCAAAGACTTATAGGTAAGCTAGCCCGCTGGTTGCTTCGCTTCCGATTCGATCCAAATATGTGACGCAAGTCAAGAAAAGGAAGAGCCAGAGTAGAATTCCTAGCCGATCACCCAAAGGACGAGGATGAAGCTTGAGTACCTATTCCCGTGACGAGGCAATTTTGCATGTCAAGATGAAACTTGGACGATGTACTTTATGAAAGGCCAAACCAATACGAGTACGGGAAAGGGGTATTGTTGATAGCACCCGCCAATTCCCGTGATCCCTTTAGCATTCAAACTCCGGCTCAAAGTCTCTAACAACGAAGTAGAGTACGAGGCATGTATTGTCGGTTTAGAAGCCACCCTAGAACTAGGGCAAAACGTTAGACATCATCTAGACTCAACCTTGTTGTATCTCAAGCTAAAGGAGATTGGAAAGTCAAAGAAAAAAGATAAGAATCTACCACTAAACCTTGACTTGCTCATTCCTAGTTTGAGAAGTCAACTTCGCCATCTGTTAAGAGAGAACAACAGTTCGCAGATTCACTAGCAACTCTATCTTCTATGATAGACATCCCTTTTGAGTCCGGGGACATGTCCGATCATCATTGATCGTAAATTTGTGCCAAATTTCACGAGTTGATTGTCGCCATAGATGAGGTTCAAGATAAGAACCCCGGTATTATGATGTCCGAACTTCTTGAAAAAGAGGCATATCCACCAGGCAAATGCCAAAGATATGAGGGCAATTAGAAGAATGGTTGCTCGCCCATCATCTCAGGGGTAAATTGTACAAGAGAGGTCATCCGGGAATGCATAAGCCGTGGTGTTGATGCCGAAGAGTCCAAACGCCCGATGGAGGCCATCCATGGAGAAGAGTGCGAGCGCATACGAATGGGGTGATGCTAGCCGGAAGATCCTTAGACAAGGTTACTACCGTCCACCATGGAGGAGGATTGTATTAGCTTTGTTCGGCGATGCCACAAATGTCAAATCCATGCAAACCGATGAACATTCCAATCGTCAAGCTGCATAACATGACTTCGCCATGGCCATTTTCAGTTGGGGGATTGATGTGATTGAGCCAATTCAAGGGGTCCAATAGACATGAGTTCATTTTGGTAGCGATAGACTACTTTGCAAAGTGGGTTGAGGCCCAATCTTATGCAAGGTTGAAGGCTTCAGATGTCTCCAAATTCATCCGAACAACATCATCTGCCGCTATGGGGTCCCAAACGAGATCATTTCAGTTAATGGTTCCCACTTCAAAAGGAAGTGATCGATTTGTTGGAGAAATACAACGTGATTTTCCATAAGTCATCCACATATCGCCGCAGATCAACAGAGCAATTGAGGCCGCCAACAAGAACATCAAACACATTTTGCGTAAAATGGTTGAAACCTACCAGATCGCCGATAAGTTGCTATTTGCTTTGTGGGGCTACCGGATGTCAATTAGAACTTCTACCGGGTGACTCAGATTCATTAGTTTATGGATGGAGGCCGTTTCTACCTATCAAAATTGAGATTCCGCCATTATGAGTACCGCCGAGTGTCGATAGCTGAGGCAGATTGGCAGCAGAGCAGATTCGAAGAACTCATGCTCTTTGACGAGAGAAGGCTGAAAGCACTGCATTACGCCGTGGTTATCAACGCAGAATTGCTGTGGCTTTCAACAAGAAAGTTAAGTCCAGAATTTGAAAGAAGGAGATTTGGTGCTCAAAGACAACCGAAGCCCATCCACGCACTTAGGGCAAGTTCGCACTCCAATTGATCTGCCCTTACATCATCAAGTCTATCTCGGCGAAGCGTAGCCGCTGCTCGATGGACCTAGATGGCCTAGAGTTCTCCTAACCGATCAACATGGACAAGTTGAAGAAATATTTTCCCTGAGAGGCTCGGTAGGCCGAAAACCCGAAAGGGCGACCTAGGCAAAAGTTGGAGCACCGAAAATTTGAAATTATAAAAAATGAGCTCGCAAGGTTGAAAACCCGCAAAGGGCGGCCTTGGCAAAAGTTAGAGCGTAAAAGGTGAAGGTTAATGCACGAGTGAACTCACCAACTACATATGGCTTGATTCCCATCTTTGGGATACGAGGCAACTTCATCCAAGTCCAACCATAAACACTTTGCCGATCAACTTTGTCCATGTGATCGCCTTTGGTCATCTTTGTCTATTCAAAGATTCAAGAGCTCGACAGATCTCTTGTGCAAGGCTACTCAGACTAGGGGCAACTTTCTAGTTTGGGATCCCGGTTGTGCATCTCAGTGATAGATCTCAAGCGTGTCCAGTTCTGATCCATATCGAAAATGGTTTTGACAAGTTTTAATAAAATTTGATTTTGCTCAAATTAAATCTTTTTACAACTTAGACCATTTTTTGACCAAACGGAAAATTTTCAGTACCACAACTTTCAATTTCATTGATTTCAATACAGAGTTCTCTTGCTCTTGAATACAAAATTGAAGTTGCTTTTCATTACATTCATAAAGAAAACTTGAAAGTTCGATTAAAGCAAATAACCGGCATAGTCAGTGTTCCCGTGTCCCTTCCAGAGTTGGTCGCCTCTCGATGCCAAAGTGGGCCTTGTGTGCCTCTTCATTGCCAATCTATGCACTTATCGAGAGGGTGCACCGAAAGTGAGCGGGGCCGGCTCTCTTGTCCTCCAGTCAGGCATACCGAGCTAGTCAGGCACCTCAGACCGAAATGTAGCAAGGTACTCAATACCCTCTTTGGGTAAGTCCGGTCATGTCTCGAATCGCGCCAGAACCTAATGTAAAGTAAAACATGCAAGGTGTCGTGCCAATCAATTGATCCCGGCCATGAGTGTAGATATCCCCGAACGCCTGGCGATGAACCCTGCCTGCTCATATTGGGCTTACTATAGTTCGACTCGATTTGTTGTCACGGTTCTAAATTTCAACCAAAGAGTCCAAATCCGACAAATCGCTTTTGAGAAAAACAAATTTTGAAAGAAGTGCCAAACATGGACCGCTTTTGCTGATACAAGAGTCGCCACCTAAATAATTTTTAATGCGAAATTTAGGAAACCCGACTCGGTGCCAAAGGCCACGTGTCCGCTATCACCAAAGTTGCCTCGGCTAGGGAACTTGGGTACGATTGGGGAAGGTCAGCTATGAGCACCCCCTCTCACCCGATCCGAAGACCGGCCTCTACTAATCATGATATCCAATTTTGAAAACGTTATGTGTTCTTATTCCGGTTATTAGCCTAGATTTACTATGTTATGCGCACAGCAAACAAGTATAAACCAAATCGCCTAAATTGGAAAAAAAAAAAACATTTCATGTTTGTTTTGAAAATGGTTTGCTACTCTCAAATAGGCTAAAATACAGATTTTGCCACCCTCAAGTGGGCTTTAGAAAAGGTGGTTTTGCCACTATCTAGTGGGCTTAAAACTCACAGTTTTAATGTATTATTCCAATTTAGGTAATTCAACCTCTATCTACAGGCATTCAAGCAGTTATATCACATAAGCAGCTAGCCTCATGGTAATCATGCTACTATGGCAACACTCACACGCATGCGGTATGCTAAAGCATAAAAGCTTACCTAGTACTCTAAGCCAAAATAGAAACTAGTTAGTAATCATATGCATGATCCTAGTTCATGTTTAAAATGGCTAATGCAAGACATGCAAAGATGCAATCTAGACAAGCTCGGCTATCCTAAACATGGCATGTGAAATGCAACAAATAACACGATTCAATTTGGAATTGAAATACAATGCTTAATATGATGTGCCGAGTCCGATGCATGTAAGAGAAATGTATGAATGCACGATGCATAACATAAGGTATGCTAATTTAAATATGTCCTAATACTAACCATCAAAAGGTAAGTTAAAGGGAGAAAGAAGTGGGGTTAGAAGACATGCACACACGCACTCCACACTTATTACAAATTTGCCCTCGCCGATGGACCAAAAGAATAATACAAATCAATAAGTAATTAACTACTCTAGTTAATTAAATATTACAAACCCTTAATTAATTAAACAAATTAACTAAGCTACTAAAGCAAAGAAGGCCTCAGAAGAGGGTCCAATGCATGCGTGTTTGGGTTTGCTTGGAACTCCGCCATGCACAAGTTGCCTCTGCTTACCGCTCGCTCCTCGAAAATTGCACAAGTCCCAAGGTGCACTTTTGGACATTGGGGACACCACCGCCATGTGGGATGGTCACCGCCAGTGAGTGGTCACCGCCACTTGTAAAGCCATCGCCATCGTGGATGGCCCGCCGCCAAAGCTTCTCAGAGAATCGCTTTTGATAGCGCAGAGGGCAAAACAAGGCATGGCAATGCATTTTAAGCAAATGTGTGCACCACCACATCCCATATCATGTTTATGACTCAAAGGGATATGGTACTCGATTCTTGGACCACCAATCGCGCATTTCAATGCGTGATGGCCCAAGGAACCAAGTTGTGCATTTTGATTTCAAATGTAATGCAAACCAAACAAACAAATGAGGCCCAACCTCTATCATGCTTAATTCAAGAGGCAAGGCATGGCATGCGGCAAAATGCTATGCAACCTAGGCATGGAAGCTAAGTATGCAACATGAACATGTGAATATGCATAGCATGCAACAATCATGCGAAATGGAGCAAGGATGTGACAATATGCAAGACAAGCATGCAACATCATGCAAAGATGGACTTAAACTAATATGGGTAGCTCTCAAGCATGCCAAAATCAACGGCCAAAATGATGCAACAAAGGCATGAAAACACACACACAAGCATGCATGCACAAAGGCCTAAACATGGAGCATAAGCCATCAACTCTTCAAAGCATGAAAGGGATGGAAAATGCAAGTATGCGAGCATGGAACATGGACTGAAATATGGTTTCTAATGATGCCAAATGATGAGAATAAGCCAAGTAAAGCATGCAAGTGACCCACATACCCAAGGCTAGTAAGCTAGAATGTGAAGGAGCTATACAAAACATGGAAAGCATGACTCCAAAGACCCAAGACAGACCTTAAGCATGTTAAAACATGACCAAAAACTTCACAAAGCTAAGCCAAAATATGCAAGCATGGTGGTCCAAATGCTAGATACATGTTAAGGCAATTTCATGGCATTACAAGACAAGTATGCAAAGCAAGCATGGTGTGTCTAAACCAATTAAAAATAGTGCTATATCATGGCAAAATAAGCACAAATAACACTTGAGACATGGCCAACATGAACTTAAAAAAAAGGTGCTCACACATGAGGCTAAGATGGGACTTTATGAAGACAAGGAGAGGGGATGGCCCTCTCCTTCTTAGGACCTTAAACCACCATCCCCACCACTGAAATCCCTCAAGATTTTAGTGGTGAGGTGGCCCAAACAAGGTGGTCCCGAAGTTCACCAAAAATAGCACAAAATGGGGCCAAACAAGGCCTAAGAGAGGGTAAACGACCCCAAACACAAAAGTGTCCTTAATGAAGTATCTTAAACACAAAAAAAAGGAACTTTTTTATGTTATACACAAAGCTCAAAACAGCAAGAAAGACAGGCTAAAAACTGGTGCAAAAACGGGGAATAAAAGAGGGTTAAAGGCTCACCCTTGTAGACCAACGAAACCAGCAGCTTCTTGGATCAAAAACCAGTCCCTTAGCCTCTGAAAATGGCCTCCAAGCTCCTTAGGTTGATGATGGAGGTGTTAGGGTAGGAGTTGTAGTGTAAATGTGCAAGAACTAGCCCCTTTTGAACCCTCTAACACACCCAAATGTAGAGAGAGAGGGAGAATATAGAGAGAGAGAGAGTGATATATATATGATATATATCAAATTTTTTCTCACCCTTGAAATGGGAGGAGAGGCTCTCCTTATATAGGCCAAGGCAGGTGCCAAGCTTCTAAGAGAAGCTAACATAAAAGGGTCAAGGGGCAAGCTTCTCTTAGAAGCTTGAGTAAAGAGCCAAGCTTCTTGGAGAAGCTAGGCAAAAGGTTCAAGAGGTGCAAGCTTCTCTTGGAAGCTTAGAAGGGTTCAAGCTTCTTGGAGAAGCTAGGCAAGGTGCAAAGGTTCAAGCTTCTTGAAGAAGCTAAACCAAGAGTTCAAAGGTTCAAGCTTCCTCAAGAAGCTAGAACCAAGGGTTTAAAGGGTCAAGCTTCCTCAAGAAGCTAAAACAGGGGTTCAAAAGGTTCAAACCCCTCAAGAAGAGGTCTCGCCAGAAAAAAGTCAATCGCCAAATAAAGATGGCCCAATCGATTAAATATATGGCCGATGGCAACAAAACACCGTCGCGTGGCCTCTAGCCATGGTCGGTGATGCGGGATGTCTCACAAGCCATTCCTCGCCTCAAAAGAACACAAGTGTTTGGTGCAAAACCAAACACAAAACAATGAAGTTTGGGATCCCGAGGCAAGGCGTAGTCGAGACCTCCAGAACTCAAGACGAACACAAACAAGAATGATCACCGGTGTTCAAACGGTGACGCCCAAGTCTTGAGGACGGTCAAAAATTGGGTGTCTACATGAGTCATGCCAGAGCTCATCGCCGTAGATTGAGCCAAGGCGCTAAGCAATGTGGTCCAGAGACAAATTGCACATCCAATCATACCACCATTCCTCATCCGAGCATCGACTAGACGCCGCCGGGAGAAATAGTCATGAAATGAATATGCCTGACATGAGTCCACCACTCTCGCTTTGTCTATCAACCATACTTGGGAGGGATGAAAATGAGAGATTAAAGAATAGATAGGTGTATGTTGAGAGAAAAAGTGAGGAAAGGGTTTTGAGAGAAAACGAGCCCGAGGGCCGAAAGTGATGTGAGCAATATATATGTGAGATGGGAAACATTACTTGCAATAGTAGTGGACTCCCACAAACCTAGCTAGCCATCTTCCCATGATGAAAAGCGCCCAAGCCCATTAATGTTTCAAAACAATATAGTGATGCAACTCTTACCCTCTCTTAAGCCCTCAAAGAACTCGATCAAGCGAGTGCTAAACCCTCCCAGCTTGTAGCAAGTAAGAAGCGAGATAGCATGCACAGCAAAGCGATGTCGTCGATAACCCTGCCAATAATGGTCGTCGCGATCACCAGCATCAGAAAACCGACAAACCAAGCTCGAAATGTCCAGCTCCCCGTCGTGAATCAATGACCGAGCGTCGTGCAAAGTAAGGCCGCACATCCGTCCTAAGGCTTGGACATGGCTGAACCAGAGTTGAGGCAAGATTTCTTCATCGTGCTCGAATTCCATTAAAGCTTGGAAATCCTCGTAAGTAGGACACATCTCTTGACCGCAAAAGCTAAAGACGTGTGTTACCGGATAAAGGAACGGAAAATGCAGCAGGGTGCGACCCAACGTGAATAGTGCATTTATGCCGAAGCCTTGGAAATTCAGCTTTTCCGAGCCATCCAAATTGGCAATTGAAGTTGTGAGATTTTGAACAAGAAACTTTTCCATTTGGTGCAAATCAGAGTTGAAATGAGGAAAACTACGAAGCTGAGGCTTTTGTAGAAGATAAGGTATTGAGTGGAAGACAGGTGTTAACATTCAGAGGTTCTGCTATTTTTGGCCGATCGCCAAAAATAGTGCCGATCGACCATCTTTTTGGCCGATCGGTTAGAAATGTTGGCCGATGGCTATTTCTTATGGCCGATGGTTTTTCCTTTGGCCGATGGCCTCTTCTCTTGTTCTATGAGCGCCTATGTGTAGAAAATACTGAGAACTTGTGATTGGTTCCACTTCCAATGCCTCTCGGTGCTGATTTTGTGAAGTCACGCCTATTTGCTTATCGAGTTGTCGTACATTTGTTTTTCGAGTTGTAATTTGCATTCTCTAAGTTTTTGTTTTGCTTATCGAGTTGTATTTACACTTGGTTGGCTTGTTGAGGTCTTTGCTTTGTTTATTGAGTTGTTTTGTCGTTAGTTGGTTCACTACCTGATTAATTGCAATTCGAGTGTTTGGTTTTCAAAAAAAAAAGTTCAATCTCATTTACATTGTTATGTAATGCGATGCGATGCATAGAATGTACAAATGTAACTCTTTTTGAACAAAATAGCTATTTCATTTCATCATATGTCTCTTGCAAAAGTACATAGTTTTGGGAAAATAAAACCTGCCTGAGGCAGTACAATGTGCTCAAACTACTAGCAAAAAAGGGAAATAAAGCAAAAAGGAAAAAAAAAAAAAAGCAACAAAATGTCTGAACAAAGCAAAAAGAAGAAAAGTAGCAAAAGTCTGGATCAATATCACCATCTCGAGTACGGAATCCATCCCGTTTTCTTCCCGATGAGGGTCCAAGATCACCACCGGCCAGTAGTCGAGTTCGAGCCGCTCCCGCCACCTCGATGACACCGCCCATATCGTAATCATTGGGGAGGGCTCTTGTGAATCGCTCAAGACGGGTGCGCCAGAATCGCTTTACCGCGATAATCATCTCCGCCGACTCCTCCTCCTCAAGCAGTATGAAGGTCCAGCCGAGCACCTCCAACGCCGAACCGAATGGGACCCGAAGGAACAAATGGTCAATGCATCAATTATGCTACGCAGCGGTATAAATACCGAATACGCAGCGTGAGTACATGAATGCCGCGGAGCAAAGGTCCGAAAGCAGGTATGAATGCCGTGAGTAGTATGTGAGTTCAAGTGTATCGCTGTCATGAGTGCTATGTATCAAGTGTCGATCAACAATGTGGTATATCGATCAAGATGAAACATATTATGCAAAGTTTGAGACTACTTGAAGGAACTTACCAGATACCGAGATGGTCAATGTGTCGATGTTCACGCAACATCCCTATCACCGAGGCGCTAGCTCCAGAGACCGGCGAGTGTACTCGACTTAAAGCTCGCAAAAGTGTTGAAGTCATTAGTATTCTCGCGAATATCAAGTGAAATGAAATAACCGCCGTAATGCAAAGTATAGCAAGACATACCGGTGGAGCCAGAGACTCGATAAGCTCATGATCACCGGAGGAGGAGTGATGGGTATTCACGCCTCCCTACTCACATCGGCATGTCATCGTCAGAGGCGCCCGCCATCCATCTCCTGCCTCTCCGAGACCCACTCCTCTCACGGCCCGAGGTGCCCTGATGCTCCTCGCTGTCGCCACACAGAGGTCTCTCTCACTTGGCGGTACGTACCAGAGGTCGATCGATAGGCTCAATGAACTCTAGATAGTCACCCTCATCTCTAAAGGGCTCGAGTCCCACCGATCAGATAATCCATCATCTCCTCAAAGGTGTACCTCTCAGATGCCTCATATGGGAATAAGGTGGACTCGAACTATCTACTCCGCAAGTTAAGGGTCTAGCGCAGAAACGCCGCCTAAGCCCCCGACAGATCTGGCCGCCAAATAGAATCCTCGAATCGGGCGCTTCCCAAGCGCCAAGATATCGATCTCGATCACCGCCGACAACCGGAGCCTGTGGTCGCCAGATGATTTGCAAATAGGATATACAGCTTGTTATCTACTATTGAAAGTATAATGTAAAGCGTAGCTCAAATGAATCAGAAGTTTGAAATACCTCTCATGGTGACGGTGTCAAGTATCGCGAAGAATAGAAGGACTTGGCCTCCGCCGCATCTCACATCAAGCGGTGAGAAAATGGAACGCCGAGGGGATTTCTCAAAGATTAGGGCAAGCCTAAGGAAGTAGGCATACACCCACAATCAGAGTGTAACAGGGCAAACATCAGTACGCTTATCAGATCAAGCAAAATGCAAAATAAAGTAGTAATTAGAAACTAGTGCACAGTCAATGTAAAATAGATTATGCTTGCAAAGTAGTACCAAGTAAAGCAATTATGGTTCACAAAGATGTGCAAGGTACGATAGTATAAAGCGTAATCAGAAACAGAAGGAAAAGTGTACCTCCCAAAGCTCGCCAAGATCCTCCGGAAAGGTGTCTCCGCAGCAATGAGAAGATGAGCTCATATATCCATAGAGAGTGGCCAAGCTTGCGCCACCCCAGTCGTAGCGGCAGATCCTGGTCATATCCACCAGTGCGCTCAACAAGTAAAGGGCGACAGTGTTCGCTCGGTCGGCAAAGAGTGTGGTCCCTAGCAGGAACATGATGAAGCTGCGGGCATACTGCTCCTCCTCTTCTTGGGTCGTGGGTGCTCAATCCTAAGTGGTCTCTCGAAACTGTAAGCTTCACGAACCCTAACTGCAAGAGGTGGTGGCCGAAAGCAAGTATATCGGGCGGCGCCCCACTCGCCCATATATCAGATCAAAGGATCGATCACCCCCTATTCCGATGCCTGTGAGCATAGAGAAGTCAAAAGGAGTCATCGTCATCTCCCCAGCAGTAGAAAGGTGGAAAGAGTCGGTGGTGTCCCACCACCTCTCCACCAAAGCAGCAAGAAGGGGCCTACTCGCAATGAGGCGTGAGAGTCCCACACAGAAAGTCCCAAAGCCGATCTGGTCAACAATATGACGGACCGCATCGGGCAGTTCCATATACCAACCACGGGCAACGGTGTTTCCATACCCCCAAAAGGCATGGGAATCTTCATGTGTTCAAAACAAACAGTTACGAAGCAATGTTAGAAATACAGTGTTGAATGCACTCAGAATTGATGAAAATGCAGTGTGTGTACATGTGTCCGAGTTTACATAGATATTGGGTGTGGGTGTGCTCACGAAGAGCTACAGCATTTGATGTATCAGTATGTTCGGGTCATTCAGTTGAAAATGCAGTGTGTGTGCATGTGTCTGAGTTTACACAAATATCGGGTGTGGGTGTGCTCACGATGAACTATAGCATTTGATGTATCAGTATGTTTGGGTCATTCAGTTGAAAATGCAGTGTGTGTACATGTGTCCGAGTTTACACAGATATCGGGTGTGGGTGTGCTCACGATGAACTACAGCATTTGATGTATCAGTATGTTCGGGTCATTTAGTTGAAAATGCAGTGTGTGCACATGTGTTCGAGTTTACACAGATATTGGGTGTGGGTGTGCTCATGATGAACTACAGCATTTGATGTATCAGTATGTTCAAGTCATTCAGTTGAAAATGCAGTGTGTGTGCATGTGTTTAAGTTTATACAGATATCGAGAGTGGGTGTGCTCACGGTGAACTAAGCATATGACGTATCAGTGTATCTGGGTTAAGCAGTTAAAAAACAAAATCGACTATCGCAGTTAGATGTTCTACATTGCAGAAAATAAAACAGAGAAGGAGTATACCTCAGCGGCGTCGTAAGACAGATGTGACTCCGGCTCACGCAACAAAAGCTCCAGTTGCGCGCCCCTTGCATACCTTCTGAAGTGGCGGATGCCATCGGGAGGTAACACATGTACCGCCGGCCTGTAGGTCGCCGGGTCGAATGGTCGGACACAGAGAGGCAAGAGCTCGACCTCAGGGTCCATGTCTAGCTCCTGGGAGTCCTACCTCGTGGAATGTCGTCTGTCATCTCAAGAAGAGTGTGAAAATGGCCGACGATGTGAAAAATGAGCAAGAATGCGAAAAATCAACCCCGAGAGGGTGAAAAATGGGAGAAAAGGTCGGAGTATGGAAAAGGCACAAAGATCGAGGTATAACTCGGGAGAGACAAACCCCAAGTGGTGGAAACCAAGAAAGGGACACCAAAACCGAGTTTTGTTTGGTTCAAAGTGCGCGAAACGGGAAGGATTTCGCTAATCGAACGATGGAAAAGGCTCGAAGACAAGAAAAAAACACGGATCGAAGCAAAGAAAATCACCTAGAGAGAAAGAGGGATGTTTTTCGAGCTAGGGTGAAGTGAAAATATAAGGTTTGGACCCTTATATTTAAAGACCCGTGGCTAAAAGACAAAACCGCCTTAAATTGCTATTTTGGCCGATCGCCAAATTTTTAGCTGATCGGCTAGATATTTGGTCGATGAGCTCATTTTGTGGCCGATGGGTGGCCGATGGACTCTCTTTGTGGTCGATGCACCTCCAACACCCTTGTTTGGGTCATTAATGTTGTTTGGGGCCTTCACTTCTCAAGACAGTGCAAGAAAGTAGACTTTTGAAGCTCAACCGGCCTTCGTGTTGACCTCAAATCGTGCCTTCCGAGTTACGTACGAGGTGTATCTTTTTTCGTATCCTTTTGTCTCTTGCGAGATTCGAAAATTGCTTTAAATACGTTGCAGTACAACATTTTGTCGAGTATATAATGAGCGTGCATTGGTTATACGTCATTTCGCTCTTGCATTGTTATGCACATCTTTTATGTGTTGTAGCGCACACTATCCTTGCATTGTTATGCACGTATTATATGCGTTGTAGCGCACGCCATGCTTGCATTGTTATGCACATCTCTTATGTGTTGTAGCGCACACCGTGCTTGCATTGTTATGCACATCTCTTATGCGTTGTCGCGCACACCGTGCTTGCATTGTTATGCACATCTCTTATGCGTTGTCGCGCACGCCATGCTTGCATTGTCATACACATCCCTTAGGTCACATTGTTTTACGCCCTTCCATCCACGTTGTTTCGCATATCTCATTTGCATAATCATACATCTTATTATATTACATACATTATCATGCATTTCAGTACGTGTATTGTCATGCACATCTTATTTGCATTATCATGCATTTCAGTACATGCATTGTCATGCACACGTCATTCGCATTGTCATGCATTTCCTTATCTGCATTGTCATGCACATGTTTCATTTGCATTGTCATGCATTTCCTTACCATGCATTGTTATGCACATCTCATTTACATTATCATGCATTTCAGTACATGCATTGTCATGCACACTCTATTTGCATTGTCATGCATTTTCATTACCTTGCATTGTTATGCATTTCATTACATGCGTCGTCTCGCATGCTCCATTTGCATTGTCATGCATTTTCATTACCTTGCATTGTCATGCATTTTCCTTCATTTGCATTGTCATGCATTTTCATTACCTTGCATTGTCTTGCACGTTTCATTTGCATTGCCATGCATTCCCCTACTAACTTGTGCATTGTCTTGCACCCCTACTAACTTGTGTATTGTCTTGCACCCCCTATAACTTGTATTGTCTTGCTCATTATGTGCATAGTCTTGCACCTCCCTAGAACTTGCATTGTCATGCTCGTTATGTGCATTGTCTTGCACCCCTTATAACTTGCATTGTCTTGCTCGTTATGTGCATCGTCTTGCACCCTTATCTAACTTGCATTGTTTTGCAAACTTATCTAACTTGCATTATCATGCAAACTCACTAACTTGCATTGTTTTGCAAACTTATCTAACTTGCATTGTTTTGCAATCTATCTAACTTGCATTGTTTTGCAAACCTATCTAACTTGCATTGTCTTGCAACTTCACTAGCATTGTTTCGCACGTTACTTGCATTGCACTTCACACTTCACTTGCGTTGTCACACACTTTTCACTTGCATTGTTATGCATGTTTCTAACGATATTGTACCTATTAAGTTTCTTTTCTTTTTGCATCGATATTGTATGTACGGTTCATTTGAAGCTGGCGAGATTAGACGAACCGGACGGTATTGTATTTTCCGTGTGAGACGTAGCGAGAATTGAATAATTCTCTTACATCCTTTCTGCATGTAATGTAGTTTGGTTTTTATTTGCTTGCTTAAAATTGTTGCATGTTGTGCTTCATTACAGCTCCCTTTGCATGATCATAAGTTATGTTCGGCACCGTGCATGTCATTTGTATCTTGCCTCTGTCTACGGCCACATATCTTGCTATCTTGTATGCTTGTCTAAGTCTTCGGCCTCGTCAAAAATGGGTCGTCTCTGCGCTTTGACATTCACTCCCATCATTTTTATGACTTTCGAGTTCTGTCAAAGAGGGGCAACTATAGACACCCCATGTGTTCTTAAAGCAATACCAAGTAATTTATGGTATGATAAAGAAATATCTTTATCAGAAAATGGGATTAGACCAAGAAAAAATCCAATACCCATAAAATTACAAAAAGAAGAATTAATTTGTGGATATAATTCTGGAACATTTAAACTAAATGAACAGAAATATATTATTTTCGAAAAAGAATTACTTGCAATAAAATTAGCAATAAAGAGTTTTCATATTTATTTAGCCCCAAAAAATTTTATTGTACGCACTGATAATAAGGCAGTAAGAGATTTCTTGATCAATAAAAAACCTATTGAGCAAGGAAGAAGATTAGCCTGGCATAATAAAATTTCTGAATATACTTTTAAAGTAGAACATCTTAAAGGTACTAACAATTTTCTTGCAGATTTTCTTAGCAGAAATTGTTTCAGAAAATTAAATTGCTAAACAAGTAAATTTAATTTTTGCAGAAGACCTCTAGACCAAGAGGAAACAATGGATAAGGGTAAGCAACCCGCTCAAGGAGATTGGGTGACAATTGCCAAAAAGGCAAACCCTGCATAAGAAAGAGTTTATGTCGTATTCTCGTGAAAACAACTCGAATTTACACGCATTCGAATGAAGCTAATCAAAGAAGTTTGCAGATTTCAGAGCTACCATAAATCATATGATAGCATGACCAAAGCTAAAAAAGTTTTTATAGTGCACCAGCTATGCCTATTTATCAAAGGAATCAATTGAGAACTAACCCAGTTCCAGCTAATATTCAGACATCTAGACCAGATGAATCTGAAATAAAAGATTTTTTCAACCCTGGTATATCCAGAGAAATTTATACAGAACTCAATGGAGTTTGGAAAACTTACATTGTAGACAACAAAGTGAAATTTCGAAAACACATGGGAGTTCTAGCCAACAAATTAGCTGAGCAAACAGCTAAATTAAAAAATTTGCAAAATCTTTGTTTCAATATTCTTAAACAAATGAATTGGAATGGAGATTTTAATTTTGAAAAAATAAACAATTTTCTTCAACTATCAGACCTCATATCATATGAGTTTTCTAATCCAGTTTTTGAACAAATAAAAAGAATTTTTCTTTTTGAAAAAGCAAGAACTTTACTTCCAAAAGAAATTTTTATGTTAATCAAAAATTGAGTTGAAGATCATCATGATAAGATTAGACAAATCTTAGAACGATCTTATGATAAATTAAATTTGAAAGATGGAATTCCCAAAATAACCATCATGGCAAACCATGACATGTGGTTTTTTGAGGATATAGATTGGGGAATAACTAATCAAGTTATTTTTCAAATTTTAGATCCAATCCAATTGATAGATTATCCAATGATCATCAAAGCCATGCTCTCATGGATAGTAAAAGGCTTTCGATGGAGCAAATATTTTACTTTCTAGATCTCCAGCACTGTTGGTTGGCGAGAACGAGAACATTTTTTCCAACCATATCAGATTTGGTATCTTAAAGAAACTGAAGATTTTGAATTTGAAGATGATTATTTAGATGAAGATCACCAGAGAGAGCGATTGGAAAATATCCAAAAACTTTCTTTAACAAAATATTGGATAGACAGTCTAATATCTGTTTCACAAGCAGCATCCAACATCCATGGCTCAGCAAAATTGCCATTCATGGTTACAGATGGAAGAATATTATTTGTAACCCATTTTCCCATAACATATCAAAGGTCTCCAACGCAAATTAATGAGGCTCTTGACATGTTAATAAATCTCAAAAAGAGAAATAATTTGGATCTTCCGTTGGAACTAGCCATGACCGCGATGATGTAGAACAATTCCTAATGAGCAATACCAAGATCCGGATTTCTCCATCGAGATCGATGAAGAATATCATAATCTCATCAACAGATGAAAGCATAGTGGACCCCACTATCAAATGCAAAGCTCTCGACGACTCCAACCTTATCCAGACACATGGAGCAACTTGCATTATTTGGTAGAAAGTGATCACTTTTATCCTTTCAAATCGACGCTACTTGACAAAACAAATACCCAAAGCTTATCTATAGCAAATATCTCTTTGAAAACCGGAAGGATAGACAGTGTATGTATATATTGATAACAAATATATATACAGTGTATGTATATAATTGTAGCATAAATAATTGAAGTCCCTCATTTATGAGTTTTTTTGTTTTGTCTTTGTATTTAATAAGCCTAGGCTTAGGCTTGTAGACTTTGTCAAAAAGTTGTAAACTTTTGTCAAAAATTAGACGTAAGGTAGATATGCCATAACTTTTGGTTTTTGTTTGTATATGCAATATTTATTCTATAAATTGGCATTCAAGCCAATGCATAAGGCAATGTAAATTCCCTTCAACTTCTCTCCATCTTTTTGCTTTCTCTTATATAATTTCATAACTCCACCATATTTCCATAATAAAATTAGAAGAAAGAATGAACACCACTTATTTTAGTTTAAGAGAATAAAGTCATATTTTTTAAAAAAAAATTAAAAAAATGATGGTTTTTTAGAAAAAATGAATACTTTTATTAGTTTATGACAATAAACTCAACTTAAAGTAAGCAATATTCATAAAAGCATTCAAAACACACAATTTTGCATAAAAATATACAAAACTTGAATTATTGAAAAGACGATGTATATAACAAGAAAATGCTATGGAGATAAAGAGGACTTACCCGAATGTCCACTTTCAGCATGTTACATGTAGCATTTGAAATAAATATGACCTAATATACAACTAAGAATACAAAATATAATCATAGGCCCGGTTTGGAGGCTACTAAATAATACTCATGTACAAAGGAGCAAATAGCAAAGAGAAAATAAAAATACAAACTAACTACATGATGATTCAAATCAGGCCTAATGCATGATTTTTACATGATTTAATAAGCCTAAATATGTTGTTCTAATAAAACTAAAGAATACATGCAAGAAGAGACAAAAAAGTGAACAAAATGAAAAAAACTACAAGATGATCATGCCATCCTAACAACCCTAGGACATTAAATATTGAAAAGAGATGAGAAAAAGGTATTGAAATAAAGAAAAAAATGAAGGTTTACCTGCTAGTTTCAAAGAACAGAAGAACACGCGAAGAGAAGTCAAGAAAACAGGAATTTTCTTCCTTGCAAGCCTCCCTCAAGCTTAGGTTTTGATTTTTAGTTCAAGTTTTCAAGCCTTAGGTTGTTTTTTATTACTTTTTGGTTTCTGCTAGGGTGGGATGAGGGGGAAGAGGGAGATAAATGGTGCTTTTATACATTCCTAACTTAGAAAGAAGCCACAATAGGCTACTAGGGTCAAGCATCGCTTTTTCCTAGCGCCTCTAATGTCGTGATTGCCATCATTGCAAAGTTTCTAATTTCTATCTATCGGGTAAAAGTGCCGCTCATATAAAGTGCAACAGACGACTACCACGTATTACGCATAAGGCATGACGCATGCACCAATGATCTAGGTGTCAACTTTGTATGGATTAGGTGTAGGTTTGCATGGCTAGGTGTGATTTTGCATGACTTTTTCCTATTTATGGCCAAAACAAGTCCGAATTGTCTTTTGATCAATGCCTTTGATAAACCGCCAAGAATTTTGAAAAAATGTCATCAATCTAAGTGCAATCGGCCTCTCTCTCTCTATCATGATTGAGAAATTGCTTTTTGAAAATCAGGATCAAGGGTATTTTGGTCATTTTGTAAACAAGTTAGTTTTTGACCTAAATAAGGTGTACCAACAACTATAACCAATTTTCAACATTTCAAGGGTGGAGATATTACCATTTCATCATTGGAAGGCTAGGGTTAGTCAAAATGAGGTGTCTATAGTTGCTCCTCTTTTACAAAGCTTAAACAATCATGAAGTGATATGAAATGAATGTCAAAGATCCTAGACCATTAGTTAACATGACCAAAAGCTTAAGGCAAGGCTAAACATTCATGCAAGTGATTGAACTCCGCAGTTGTCTACATATCCTTGATGCAAGGAATCGCACTAATGTATTTTGGGGCACTTAGTACAATACTCATTTATGAGTGAGTGTGTGCTACAAGCATTCAAGCATTCGTTCAAGCATGCAATTCCTAGAGAAGGAGATGAGACAATACTTGTCACACTCACTTTGTCTGGCCGAGGATGTACCGAGTTCCATTTCATTCCAAGCTCACTAAGTCTGCCAATCCTACAAATAAAAGCAATTTCAAAATAATACACATTGCAATGTGGTTAGAGTGATGTCATCTTATGATGCCAAGAGATCCCAATTCATGAGGTTGAAGATGGGTGTCACGTCATGCTCGCTTCTTACTAGGTATGAGATAGAGTTCCACTCCACTCTTGTTCCTTACAAGATGTGGAGGTTTAAAGTTCAATCCACTCTTCTTACAAGATGTGGGGGCTTAATAATTTTCATTCAATTTCGTACATACTTGCCATACAAGACATGGGGTTTAACATTCCATTCATCTTGCTCCTTGCACAATGTGGGATTTAATAATTTCATTCTATTCCATGTTATGCTCGTGCCTCATGAGGCACGAGGGTTTAAAATTCCAAGTACTTTCCAAGTTTTTCCAAAAAATTTCAAATGCTCCAAGTTCTTAGGTTTTTCCAAGTTTTTAAAGTTTTTCCAAGGCTTATAGGGTTTTGCCAATGCTATTCGTGACTTTTTGAAAATATTTTCTAGAAATGACTTAGTTGGGGAGAAATTTAAAGGTCATTTTCCATGCTTATTAAGATGCAATGTAAGTAGTGTGCCAATACTGCAAGGGGCCCATAAAATAGATATTTGAGGTAGAATTTAAAAATGATGCCTTGAAGGGTGTGCCAATGCTTAAGCTTGGGTTTAGGATATACATATACCTTGAAAGGTCAATCATGAAAGTGAAATGGGTTGTCACACATGTGTGGAGTGTGGGCTACACACGTGCCAACTTAGGGAGTGTGGCCACGCGTTTATGAGAAGGTGCAACCATACTTTCGACTGACATAGTATAGTAGGCACGGACTCAAAAGGTTTGAAATGTCTTTGCGGCCTCATTTTTTCATTCCAGTTGTTCAAAATCCTCATTAAACTCTCTCTACCTCTACTTGTACATTGCCCTAGCTTCCTTGGCGTCTCGTGGCTCAGATATCCACTCAACTTTTTGGTTTCAACGTTGTAGACACCCCTATTTTGACAAATCATTATAATTTCGGCGCTTGAAATGCTTCTTGATGACGAAAGGTATCATAATTTCAATCTTGGGGATACTTGAAGTTGTTAGAGCGGCTATATTGCCATTTTCGTGCCAAAAATTATTTTTTGCCAAAACTATTGTTTGTTAAATCGTCTTGAGGGCCTACTTTCACCTAGAAAATGTTGGAATTTCAAAATGTCTATTTCATACAAAATTGTAGCCCTTTGAATTTTGTTTTAAAAGATCTTTGATTCACCTCAATCTGATGTCAGCTGAAGAAGTTATGCCCAAAATACAAAAAGTCCGACAAAGATGTATGGCTACTCAACCAAGATGTGCAACAAGACTCTCCAATTTTTAGCATTTTTGGGTTGTATGGCCGCACAACCACCCGACAACCAAATTTTTGCTTAAAAATGAACTGTTTGCACAAATTAAGCTGGAGGAGCCGCAAAGGAAACCCTGGGTGAACTTTTCTTATCCCTAAAGGCTATTCTAAGCCCATACACGCACCCCCTCCCCCTTTCTCCCTTTCTAGGGATTAAAAGTTTTGGCCAATTTTGAGTGAGTTTTGAGAGAGAATAACCACCTTCCTTCTACCCTAAGCCCTAGCTCAAATTATCACCTCCACAAAGAATTCTAACAACTAAAAACATCATCAAAAACTTGAAGAACTTGAATATATGATCAAGACCTAAGCGTGAGGGAAGCAGTCAAACAAGTTTTTATATCTTTTCTTCGCATTTTCTTCAATTTTATTGCAAACTAGCAAGTAAGCTCTATTTTCTTTCAATTTTCAGTAGCTTCTACTTTATTTTTCATTATGTAATCATGGCTAGCATTATAGATTGCATGCATGTTCTTTCATTAGTTTTTCACTTTATTTTGCATGTTTTGTTTAGTTTATCAAAACAGCGGGTTTAGGCTAGATTAATCATGTAATATTCATGCATATAGTCTGGTTTGATCATCATCTAGTTTTAGCATATTTTTGTTTTTTTATTTGTTAGTTGCTTTTTGTGCATAAAAATTATGGTAATAGCCTCAAACCGGGTTTAAGTTCATTATTGTATGATTAGTTGCATGTTTAAAGTTCATATTTATTTTATATAATGCATGTAAGATGCTTGAATGAGCATCCGTAAGTTTCTTGTTCCTCATAGCACGGTTTGTCTTTGTTGCATTGTTTTTCAATAATCCAAGTTAAATGTTTTCTATGCAAAATTGGTTGTTTTGGATGTTTTCATAAATATTGTTTATTTTAGGTTAAGTTTATGACCATGATTTATTAAAAATCTATTTTTTTATGGGAAAATCATCATTATTTTAAAAAAGATGACTTTATTCTTTAATCTAAAATAAATGATGTTCATCTTTTATTCAAATCATATAGTTTTAGGGTAGTAAGGGTTTTAGGCTTAAAATGGACTTGTTTGAAATAATTAATCACTAAAATCATAAAATAGAAAGTTAGTAGAAGTCAATCTTCGGATTGGACAAAAGGGGGTGCTTTTGTTCCATGACCTTCCCCTTTTGTACCTTAGCTTCCAAATCGATAATCTCGAGTTGTAACCGATCAGGTCTTACTTAGTTTTCATTGTTAAAGGTTTCTTCATTCCTCATAAAATTAATTGGCAGCTCTTTCGATGTAGGATAAAGCAAGTTGGCACAACGTAATGTGGAAACAGGCCTAAGAACCAAAAAGGCACGAGGTTCATACACGTGTGGTTCTCATCATTTCCATTTGAATGAAAGTTATTCACCACCTCTTTGATTATCCAAGGTATTTGAGTTATATTCTTGCATTTCTTAACATTTCATTTACTCTCTTTGCATTTTTGTCTTGGATTTACAAAATTTGTGAACTTTTTCATGATTTTTCAAACTTTCTAGCAATTTTGTATTTTTTTTTTTTTTTTTGAATTTTTCACCCTATTTGCCACCTTTCCATTGATTGTTGCACTGTCTTACCCATTATCCACTTAGTTGCCTTGCATTCTTTTTGAATTTTTTGAATTTTTGTTGAATTTTCCACTTTCTTTTTCTGCTATTTTTTCAAACATTTTCTAACTTGTCACCTTTGCATGGTTTTCTTTCAGATTGCCCATGGCTGGACGTGGGTGTGGACGTGGGCACTGTCACACTCTAAATCCGGGCATGACCGGCTATGGCCCACAAGACCGTAGCCCATGGCATACGTAAGCTTAACACTAATCCATAATCACATAGAATAATGTAATAATAGTCCAATAATAAATAAACCAAAACCCAATCCAATGACACGTCACAAGTATAAACAACCAAACCAGCCCTAATCAATACCATCCAAACCAATGGAACACAAATAACCCACATAACAAAATAATTATAAATGAATCTCAACCAATATATATATATATATATATATGCACAAAATTGACTTAACAATCTAAAAATAATAAATGAATGTCCTAGAGGTCCATGCAATAGAGTCCCTACCGAGCTATGAATCCAACTCCAACTCTAAGTCCTCCTCTCACCTGAAATGTTAAACAACTAAGGCAACTGATAGCTCAGTAACTAGAAGCACGAACAGTAAATGTAGTTTCAGAATAGGGTTCAGTTCCAAAATAAGATGTATATCATAGAAACTAGATTGACATAGAATTTTGATAAAAAACAACATGTTTTAAAAAAAAAGATTCTACAATTCAACAGTTAAAATGTGAAGCCCCTGAAAAAAAAAATGTTTTTTCTTTAAAACCCTTATGTTTGAATCATTTCCTTAAAGTCTCTTAGTTTCTTAAATTATTTCGAATCTTGCCGGTTAGTAATTTTTTTTTTATCGGAACAAGAATATCCTAGCCGAATTAGGTTCCTTAGCCTAATTTAACTTAATTCTACATAAATAAGGTTCTAATACATGGGTTTAATTCCAAGCCCTCACTTCTTCTATTAATTTCAAGATTTGCCCCAAACTAGTACATGTACTTATTATACTTTAGTACCACCAAATCAATTTGTGGATCTATATATATTGGGAATATCTCCATAGTACACATATATTGAATAAAATATTCCCCATTTCCCTTCCCTATGGCCGGCCAACCTAGGAGAGTGTGAGGGATCAATTTTCAAGGCTTGTAATCATGACATTCTAGAGGCAAAAGTACCAAGTACCCCTAAATCAAGGGATTGTGTTCCCAACCTAGTTCCATTCCAACTAGAGGCTGACTAAATCATGTCTAACCACATAATTAAGTCCCCTAATCACACCCTATTCCTTTAGACTCCAAGTAAATCCAAACTTCTCAATCCAATTCCAACTAGTGGGCCTTTGTGTCTTTTCACACCAAATTTGCCTATATATATAACCACTCTTTTAGCATGGCATACACAAGCAACACACACACACCTACATTCGGCCATGAGGAGGGAGAGGAGAGCAAGAGAAAATTTTTGAGAGAGAGAGAGGAAGGAAGAGGAGAGCAATCTTGTTCAACTTGGTCTAGCCTAGCATGTAAGCCACAACACAACCCTCTCTTTTATCTTTCCTTTTTCAAATACATGCTCTTAAGGGTTTTAAACATTGTTCTCTGATGTGTCTTAATAAAATTTCGTGTTAAAAATGAAAAGAGTTGAGCCATGATCCTACTCTTTTTGTAGTTTCCCTTAATCGGTACAAAACTATCTTTTTCATACCAATCTCTCAAACTTTCCAAAGGCACACCTTCAAGATAAATTTATGAGTTTAATATATATTATTTAGCATGTTTTCATCACGCAAAAGAAATAAAAAAAAAATTTCCCTTAGTGGATCTCTTTTCGCACAAATCTTCTTGTTTTGAGTATTGTGCACTAAAAATCTATTTTTACAGCCAAATTTCAAAAATTCTAGAACAATGTAGAAAAATCTTCTGGACCTCATTTTTATTCAAAAATCTTCCTTAAGAAGTTAGTTTTCAAGGAAAATTGGTTTCATTGAAACAGAGTGAGCAGTTTGTAAGAAAATTCGATTTTCGTAACAGTCGACAAATCTGGACAGCGCTGGAGTGTTTCTTAAATAACTGAAAATCTAGAAAAGTTATCCCATTTCCAAAAAATGTTCTGGAAACTAGATTAAATTCTCTTCGAACCATAGGAAGGCTGAGTTTGGGAAAAATCTAAAACAACCCTTTCGATTTTAATCTTTAACAGGTACTAAATCTGAAATTTCTATTTGGCATTGGTATTTCATGCTATTGTGTTCATGAATATGCTTGTTAAAATATATGAATGTGTCTTAATATGATATCACACATGCCATGGTTGTATATCTTATATTTTAACCCTTCAATGATGCTTACACTTATGCAAGTTTACTCTTGTTACTTGCTTGTACTAACTAAATTAAAACATTAATCTAAATAGAAACTTAATGGGGTGACTAATGAGGTTTCGATCACATGAGTATTATTATGAGATAAATTTATGTCCCAATTGAATTGTTTAAGGGCATGTTCCGTTTGAAAATTTCAGCCTTTATGCAAGTAGTTGTTTGGAACCCTTGAATGTAATCTGGTTGTATTCGGACCCTAGGTGGTTTGGTGTAAGGAGGGATTTGGGCAAGGCCCATTATTACCGTCTCTTTTGAGGCCCTATGGTTGGCGCTACGAGGTATATAACCGTTAGTAGGCATCCAAGGTTAATTCTGCAACAAAGCAGCAAAAGAGGAGGCATATCGAATAATCCGCGTCCGATTCTTATGGTTGGGAGGTCGAAGTCTCTTTGGGGGATTTCTAGTTTGCTAACACCTAACTTTGTAACCCTTCGCTTGCTTAGTTGAATATCATGCTTCATTACTTGTTGTCATATTTTTTTTATTGTGTATTGGACTGAGAAAAAGAGACGGGGTGTGTGCATTTATCGGGCATTCAAGCTCATGGCGATCATGCCGTGTACTAAAGAAGAGACCGCACCAGAGACAACAAACCGTAGACCTTGAAGACTTCGTTATCTAAGACTAGCTTAAACTCCTTTTTGTTGTTTTTACAAACCCTAAACCTCATCTTTTCTTTGTTGAAATGTAATATTGATAGGATTTACTCTTATATTTAGGGTTATATGTAATTATTCTCTTATTTTTGTACGCATAATATGTTATTTTATCAACTTAGTTTCCTACGTTGCTCTTGTGACCTTGTGTCAATGCTATGTAAGATCTGTCAAAAAGGTAGCTTACTGCCTACGAAAGCTAGACTTAGAAGGGAGCCTAATTTGACTCCTCCGGCGATTTGGGATCTTACTGGTATTGTCCATAGGACTCAATGGTGATTTTCTCTTGGCTACCACCCTCAGTGTAAAATTTTGGGATGTCATATAAAAATACTCATGTCTCTCAAAAACATAACTAATGACATTCTCCACTTAAAATAGATTACAACATGATCATCAATAATTTGGGTACCATGATTAACAAGCAATTATGTCACGACCCAAACCCACCCCTACGCGTTTAGCACCGTAACCGGCCAGTAATCTGAGATTACCAAAGGCCTACTTAACAATAATACAGTAAAATAGAGTACAGGGGCATGGCGGAAGCCAATACAGTAAATAAACAATGTCCAATAAGCTGTGACAGTCTGTATGCAAAAAGACTTTTCATACATATAGACATTCAGTACAGAACAGTATGCATCATATATACAATCATTCAGTATAGGGACTTAATCCCTATTAAACAGTACAGTAAACGGTACGGTACAGTGCTATCAGTCTATACAGTTATACAAAACAGGTACAGAGACAGATGGGGGAAATAAAACACCCCTAAGCCTCTAAGCCATAGCTTGATAGGCTCGGAACCTCGCAATGAGGCACAGTGGTTGGCCTGACAAGACTGGAGTTTACCCTGATGCTTCTAGCAACGGTCCGGTACCTGTATACCTACATATATATATATATATATATATGAGCAATGAGCTAAAGCCCAGTGAATAACATAATGCGTAAAGGGAGTTAAGAAAGAATGTCCTTTCAGTATTTTAAACAAATGCTTGCCTTTGAATCGCTTATACAATGGGGGCTTATACTTCATGTCATATCACCATTTAGAAATCATAGTAATTGTACGGCACATCCGATAGCAAAACAAGATGGTGGTAGTAGCAAGACAAGACAAGAATTCAGACAAAGAATAAAGAATCGGTAACAATAACAGTAACGGTAATGGTAACAATAACAAGAATCTGTAATCTGTAAAGAATAAAGACAGCTCTTATGGACTCAAGAGGTGTCTCGCACAGATTCTAGAGGTGACTCACACTATAACACTTAGGTCCGTGCAACACTTTGCTCCAGATTTCACATATTGGCTTAAAGCCCAGTATGGATTCAAGAGGTGGCTCACACTGTAGCACTTAGGTCTCAGGCAAAGACTTTGCTCCAGAAGATTCGGTGAAGAGCAAGACAAGAAACAAAGAGGTCTTAAAAGACCTAATACATTGATGGTCGCCAATCAAGAAATGAGTGGTTCCAACGAGGGAACCGACAGAGATTTCGGTAATAGTAACAGTTGGCCGTCAATTAGTAAACAGTAGTGGTTCCAACGAGGGAACCAACAGAGATTTCGGTAATAGTAACAGTAAACAGTAGGTGCTAAGGATGCCACAGTACAGTTCAGAAATAAAGGACATACATTCATTTAGTAAATAATACCAACAAGAACAGCCTACCAAGATTCAAAAGATAATCATTTGAACATATCTTTACACAATTGTTACTCACAGAGATCTGGGCTACAGTAAGCTAGAGCGTCTCCTCGAAAGGCCAACCCTACACAGTACAGATTGAAAACACACACTAAGCTACACAGTTGGGAAAAAAAATCAATAATTTAATCCCTAATTTGCCTCAGTATGGTTCTACATCTATATCCTTATTAAGATGTCTTAAAATAGGCCTAAGAATGCCTAGAATGCAATGAGGATGCAAAGATGCACTCAGAAAATAGTTTTAGAATTTTCAGAAAAACACTTCCCCGCTCGAGCGGACATGCAACAAAGGTCCCCGCTCGAGCGTCGACTTCCCCGCTCGAGCGTGTGATACAAGCCTCCACTCGAGCGTACAATACCCCGCTCGAGCTGACTATAAAATAGTAAGAGATGCTGGGAGCTCGATTTCCACGCTCGAGCGGCACTTCCTCTACTCGAGCGTACGACCAAAATCTGGAAATTCCAGATTCGAACTCCAAGATCAAAACCAAGTTTCAAAGCATCAAAATCGATCCTCTTGGGCTGAATTTCTGGAAAAGTCTTGTAAACTCATAATATTACATGATTCCAAGCTCAATTTATAAAATCAAAGCCCAAGGGTAGTTCAATCAAACTCACTTTCAAAACAATTTTCATAAACATGATGAACATGCAATATCCATGAATTCAAACTTCACAATGCAAGGATAAACACATGCATGCATGAATTCTAACTCAACTCAACATATGAAGCTATTTCATGCCTTTGGTGAGTCAATTCTTCTTAAAACATGGTGAAATCATGGGCTTAAACATAAATATGAGCATGCATGTAACATTTGCCATGAAAACAACTTCAAACTTATCAATACAAGCATGCATGCATGGAATGAGCTTCAACTCAACACTATTGAACCAATTCATGCCTTAGATCACTAAAGACCCATGAATCATGCAAGAATAAACTCGAATGCGCAATAAAGAAGGTTAATGATCTACCTTAGGTCTTCAATTAAGGGTCTAGGAGTTCAATGTTGTTATCACTCTTCAATTCTTCCAAGATTCAAGCCAACTTTCATGTGAAATCAATCTTCTTCTTTTCTCTCTCTCTCTAAGTCGGTTTTGAGCTCTCAAAATGAGCTAATGAAAAGTCTTGTTGAATGCTTAATAAGGCTCAAAAATGTTATAATAAAAGGGCCCACTAGCATAGCAATTCCGTAAATAACGCAACTCTTTGATTTAGTTTATTTTAATCTAATTTAATCACACCAAATTGATTTTCAGATAAATGTGCCATAAAATCACATTAATCATGATGAACACAGAACGTCAATCAATTTCATTTGACGGTCACGATAAGGCCTTCAATTTGCAGTTTAATGCATAAGATGAGAACAGATAATTTGCTAGTCAAACAGATAGATTATGCATTTAAACAGTTACGGTCAATCAATCAGTCTCTGATTTCAGTCAGTCAGTTCAGTATTTCAATCAATCCAATTATCAATCATAATCGGTCTTGGTTTAGTAGTAATCAGTACTTAATCAATAATCTGTGATGAGGGTTATTGTAGTCTCCCCTCCTTATAAAGAGTTTGGTCCTCCAAACTCGAATCAACATATGACAACAAAGATGATGCCTATTATAAAGGTAACTTTCACTCTATAACAGGAGCATAATCATAATAAAATAGAATCTTATGCACAGTCAGATTTCAGTCATGGACAGTTTTGGATACATGTTCGTTTCCATATTCTTGTCCAGGGCATACGTAGATGCCACAATTCTTGCTTAGGTATACATGGTGCATTCATTCATTAGCACTACTAGAGCAGATGCGTAATCAGATACATACATAAAGGCAATGTATACAAGTAGGACAACATAATACATGAGGGTCACAAATGACCGCCCATAAAGGAATCCCAAATCCGTAATCGAATAGAATGTATCAAAGACAAAAGCTGAGCCCCCATGACGAGGCCTCCGATACGGGTAACAGAGTGCAGATAGATATAAGTTCCATAAAGGAACCTCTGATACCGGGCAGCTAACATATGTTACGTATTACCAAGAGTCACGAATATATATCAGAAATCGGACAACCATTTAGTATACAGCATATAGCATTTCAGAAACAAAAATTTATTTTGTGACATAAGGCTTGAATACAGTTACACAGTAGTACATAACAAAGGTCAAGACAATGTGATAATGGTAATAATACAAGAATAAAGATAAAGAGCAAGACAAAGAGTATTCACACTACTTATATCAAGTACTTATCGGGGTTATAAATTTACACTGGTCTCCTTTTCATAGGTAATTTCCGTTAGTTATAGAGTTTCGATTCATTCTTCCGAGTTGTTCACCGGCCTTAGTTCAATTAGGTTCTCAATTCGTAAGTCATCACAATACCCATTCATTCGGAGTTATCGAAAACATAAGGCTTAATTTGCACATTACTCCCATATCAAGAGGGCGGAGTTCAAGCAATCATTCATATACTATTCATCGCCATCCTCATAGATTCGACCATACTGTGTGTCAATACGGAAACAGTCATACAGATTACACATACTTCCAGACAGTCAGAGTTCATGATCAAAACCAGTCTGTTGTCAACAGATCCCATCAGTTCTGAAGTACAGTAATTACCAAAACAGTCATTTCCTAGTCAAACAAGTTCATGGTCATAACAGTAATACCGGGTAAGTCATCAAATGTTACATACCCAGTTTTCCTACATTGTAAGCAAATCTGATAATGGCCTTCTCAATAAGGGTTCCCTCAGGTCAATTCGATGAAAGTTCGACCAAGTCATGTCAAATGCAAGTTCTGCCCAATCATTTCAAGTAAAAGTTCAATGCACAAGCACCCAACAGAAATTCTATCAGTTACACAAATGGTTTCATCAACCCACCGTTCTATCAGATTAGATCGGATACAGTTCCATTCCTATCATTTCCAGATCAGTTAACGTTAGTTCATACCCCGGTCATTTCAGTACATAGTCAGTAGTTTCACAATTAGTCTGAGTTCATCAATTGTCAAACTTACATCAGAGTCCGGTACCATTACAGTTCATATCAAAACAATATAGGTCATATACAACGTGTTCCTCCCAATAAGTTTATAGACAGTGCACCGGCATGCAGTTATTCACATTGAAAGGTAAGCATCACAGTCAATATAGTAATTTCCAAATAAATCCTTCATATAAGGCATATGGTACACAGTAATACATCACCCAAGGTTCTCGGTGACACATAATAATGAGTTGTCATATGAGGGTCCCAAATCAATCATATAGTCACTAAAGCATAGGCTCGCAAGCCTAATCAAACAGTCATGTCAATTCTTCCACAATCACGATTCACAGTCAAGAGTTTATCATTTGGGTCTTTATTTAGTCATGCAGTTCCAGGGTCATAGTCCCAACAGTTAAATTATCAACAAATAACTTGCTAATCATTTCGAGTAAAGGTATCGTCATGTATGTGCATGTTCAAAGTCTACTAACATTTCCAATACGGATTCACGAGTTCGATGTACAATACAAAATAGTTTCTCCAGATACGATAGTTAAGGTAACCAGTCATACATCTACTCAGTCTAATAACATCCTTAAGCAAAGGTATGCAGATATGTACATAAGTCTAGACAGTCTTCATAGTATAGGTAATCGTTAACCTAAGGTTCTACAGTGTTGTACATATAGTTCGCATCAATAGTAGATTTCAAGAGATTCATTATTCACAGTCCATTCCTCTCAGTCTTAATAGTATTACAAGCATGGGAACATATATACAGGTGTGAGTTCAAAATCAGTTTTCATGTAGGCATTCGTTCACAAATTCATACGCAGTAGTTCATCTTTGCAAACCAAAACGGGTTCTTAATTTCAGAAGTCCCACACACAAACAGTTCACGGATATAATTCGAGTACAAGGATCCGTTCATACAATGATGTCGTCAATACATAACGGATCAGTCCAAATCAAAGTTGTACAGATTTCACGAATTACAGTCAATCATAAGGTATTCCTAATGCTCGATAGTTCTAACACAGTTTAAAAGGTCATACCTAACAGTCACATTCAGTTGTTGCAATACGACACAAGGACCTAACAACAAATTCTCGTTGCTCACAAGTCCCTACAATTCTCATAGCATAGGGTTCATAAATTTAGTAATTCAATTGGTTCAATCAATATATCCACAGTCTATATCGAATTAGGAAATGTACGATCTCCACACAAATGTTTGTATAGGCAATTCCACATAATTAACGTAATATATGCATCATTCATTTTAGTGTTCCGAACATTTTCTAGAACTAAGGTGGAGATTTAGGCTCATTGAATTACTGGTCATTTCTTCTTCAAAATTTTTCATTCTTTGCAACAAGATCCATCGATGGGTAAATTTTCCTCCATATTCACCACGCCTTATCACCTTACTCCCGTTATTCAAACTCAGATATTTCCCTATCTTGGATGCATTGGGGAAACACATTTTTCGAAGAAAACTTCATGTATTTTCTCGATTTCTAAACCCAAGCCTCAAATTTTCACGGCTCGATGCCTCCCGAAATTCCAAAGGCTTCATTATTTGGGTTTTGTATCAGCCATCGATCATAATCATTGGTTCAGTAACGATGTCGGCCTTACTATCTCATATTTTCAGTTAAGGCGTCAACCATTCCTTCTAGCCTGTTAACTCTAGCATCAGAAGATTCGGTTTTGCCTACATTCCTCATCCTTCCCCTTGTTTCGCACAACGGGATGATTATCAATATAGGAGAGGTTCTTACTGATTTCACGTTTTATCTCATATCAGACGTGTGTATACTTTCATTTCAGTTCAGGTACGGTCACATGACCCTTCACTTTCACACGTTCATTTTCTCATAGATTTCCACAGTCAGTAGTAACATTAACATTACATGTTATTCCATTTAACTTCTTTAAGTATGCATATAGGTTTCGTTTCAGTTTATATAGGCAGTACGGTAATCATAAACATAAACAGTTGCATACTTAAGCACATTAATCACATTAGCATATAATTTTCATATCATAGCCACACACACTTTTCATGCTCATGCAATGCCCTAATTACTTTTCTAGGACATCCTACCTCCGTTTGGCAAGAACTCTTGGGCTTTTTGGCTATTTTAGCCACGAAGACAAAATAGGCTTTTTAGCCACAAAAACAAAACATCACATCCAACCCATAATCATTACACTCATCTCTCACAAAAAAGTCAAAAAGCCAAAAGCCAAAAAGCCCTTCCCAAACCAAACTTTTAAGCCCAGGCTAAAATAGCCAAAAAAGCCAAAAAGCCAAAAAGCCAACCCACTTCCCAAACGGAGGCCCTATAGCTCATTTGGACACGTGTGTGCGATATAACTCATGGTAAGTATCGCTCTGACACCACTCTGTCACGACCCAAACCCGCCTCACGAAGTTTAGCACTATAACCGCCAAGAATCCGAGATTACCAAGGCCCGCTAATAGTAATACAGTAAAATAGAGTACAGGGGCATGGCGGAAGCCAATACAGTAAATAAACAATGTCCAATGAGCTGTGACAGTCTGTATGCAAAAAGACTTTTCATACATATAGACATTCAAGATGTAACAAGATGCATCATATATACAATCATTCAAGACAGGACTTAATTCTATTAAATAGTACAAGAACGGTAAGAAAGGTACATCAGTCTATACAGTTATACAAAACAGGTACAGAGACAGATGGGGGAAATAAAACACCCCTAAGCCTCTAAGCCATAGCTTGATAGGCTCGGAACCTCGCAATAAGGCACAGTGGTTGGCCTGACAAGACTGGAGTTTACCCTGACGCTTCTAGCAACGGTCCGGTTCAGACACCTACATATATATATATATGAGCAATGAGCTAAAGCCCAAAGGAATAACATAATGCGAAAGGGAGTTAAGAAAGAATGTCCTTTCAAGATTTTTTAAATAAGCTTGCCTCGGTAAATCAGTTATACAGTCGGTGGCTCATACTTCATGTCATATCAGTCATTTAGAAATCATAGTAATCGTACGCGGCACATCCGATAGCAAAACAATATGGTGGTAGTAGCAATATCAAGATAAAGAGTAGTAATCTGATAAGACAAGAATAAGAATGGTAATAAAGAATAAAGAATCTGCAATAAGAATAGTACAATTCTTATGGACTCAAGAGGTGTCTCGCACAGATACTAGAGGTGGCTCACATTGTACCACTTAGGTCCGTGCAACACTTTGCTCCAGATTTCACAGATTGGCTTAAAGCCCAGTATGGATTCAAGAGGTGTCTCGCACAGATTCTAGAGGTGGCTCACACTGTAGCACTTAGGTCTCAGGCAAGACTTTGCTCCAAAGATCTCAAGATAAAGAGTAATACAAGAAACAATAGGTCTTAAAAGACCTAAATCGATTGATGGTCACAATCAAGAAACAAGAATGGTTCCAACGAGGGAATCGACAGAGATTTCAGTAATAGTAACAGTAAACAGTAGGTGCTAAGGATGCCACAGTACAGTTCAGAAATAAAAGACATACATTCATTCAAGAATAATACCAACAAGAAATGCTTCAGCCAAAGATTCAAAGGATAATCATTTGAACATATCTTTACACAATTGTTACTCACAGAGATCTGGGCTACAGTAAGCTAGAACGTCTCCTCGGAAGGCCAACCCTACACAGTACAGATTGAACACACACACTACGCTACACAGTTGGGAAAAGAAAATCAATAATTTAATCCCTAATTTGCCTCGGTGTGGTTCTACATCTATATCCTCATTAAGATGTCTTAAACTAGGCCTAAGAATGCCTAGAATGCAATGAGGATGCAAAGATGCACTCAGAAAATAGTTTCAGAATTTTCAGAAAAACAGTTCCCCGCTCGAGCAAACATGTAACAAAGGTCCCCGCTCGAGCGTGTGACACAAGCCTCCACTCGAGCGTACAATACCCCGCTCGAGCAGACTGTAAAATAGTAAGAGATGCTGGGAGCTCGATTTCCACGCTCGAGCGGCACTTCCCCCGCTCGGGCGTACGACCAAAATCTGGAAATTCCAGATTCGAACTCCAAGATCAAAACCAAGTTTCAAAGCATCAAAATCGATCCTCTTGGGCTGAATTTCTGGAAAACTCTTATAAACTCATAATATTATATGATTCCAAGCTCAATTTATAAAATCAATGCCCAAAGGTAGTTCAATCAAACTCATTTTCAAAACAATTTTCATAAACATGATGAACATGCAATATCCATGAATTCAAACCTCACAATGCAAGGATAAACACATGCATGCATGAATTCTAACTCAACTCAACATATGAAACTATTTCATGCCTTTGATGAGTCAATTCTTCTTAAAACATGGTGAAATCATGGGCTTAAACATAAATATGAACATGCATGTAACATTTGCCATGAAAACAACTTCAAACTTATCAATACAAGCATGCATGGAATGAGCTTCAACTCAACACTATTGAACCAATTCATGCCTTAGATCACTAAAGACCCATGAATCATGCAAGAATAAACTCGAATGCGCAATAAAGAAGGTCAATGATCTACCTTAGGTCTTCAATTAAGAGTCTAAGAGTTCAATGTTGTTATCACTCTTCAATTCTTCCAAGATTCAAGCCAACTCTCATGTGAAATCAATCTTCTTCTTTTCTCTCTCTCTAAGTCGGTTTTGAGCTCTCAAAATGAGCTAATGAAAAGTCTTGTTGAATGCTTAATAAGGCTCAAAAATGTTATAATAAAAGGGCCCACTAGCATGGTAATTCCGTAAATAACGCAACTCTTTGATTTAGTTTATTTTAATCTAATTTAATCACACTAAATCGATTTTCAGATAAATGTGTCATAAAATCACATTAATCATGATGAACACAGAACATCAATCAATTTCAAATATGGCCGCCGATAAGGCCTTCAATTCGCAGTTTAATGCATAAGAAGAGAACAGATAATTTGCCAGTCAAACAGATACATTATGCATTTAAACAGTTACGGTCAATCAATCAGTCTCAGATTTCAGTCAGTCAATTTAGTATTTCAATCAATCCAATTATCAATCATAATCGGTATTGGTTTAGCAGTAATTAGTACTTAATCAGTAATCTGTGATGAGGGTTATTACAAATTAACATGCCTAGAAGGTTCTTGAGGCAATAAGCTTATTGGATCCAATATCAAACCAAGAGTCATTCTCGGAGTGGAAATTTACGATCCGATTGAAAGTCACCCTGCTTAACCCAGGTCTGTTCCTTACAATCATTAAGCACTAGGGTCATCATAGCCTGACCCAGATCTGCTCCCTAATGGCCAGAGTCACCATACACAGTGGAATAAATTTCCTAGACTTTTATATTAATATGATCCCAATAATCAATACAATTCAGTTTCGCTAAATATGGTATTTCACCGTTATAAATATGAGACCATAACAAAAAGTGTACAATATGTCAAGTTTACATATTGTTTAGAAATAACTCAGTTCCAATAATATAATAATAATTTAACCAAGGTTGTTTGGTCACGAAACAATAATTTACTTTTCAATAGTTTTAGGGAAATGGAATATTTATAAAAATACGTAGTATGCAATTACTCACCACGAAATATATACCCTCTAAATGCAATGCGAAGAAGTAATCGCTCCTACCCTGAATAAAATAATAATAATAATAATATGCGAAGAACTAATCGCTACTATCCTGAATAAAATAATAATAATAATAATAATAATAATAATGATGAGAAGAAGAAGAAGAAGAAAGGCCTATAATTAAATTCTATTATAGAATCAAAATCTAATAAAAATAACGCCAAAAAATGAAACCTACACCTTGAAAGACCTTTGGGTATGTATTTCTCGAAATTAAAAACTCACCCATTAGATCCAAAAATCACTAATGTGTACCAAAATCTTAGAACCCAACCTCACATGATCACAACCCACACAAGCCTTGTTCTTATACCCAGCAACCCATTTACACAAGGAAATCCATTATATTAAAGGCTAAAACCTCTCTCTTTAACTCACTCACAGCATACCCAATCCATCAATTAAAATATAAAAAAAAAAACACACATGCATGCACTTATATTTTTAGATACATATTTAGATATCTAAATAATATACTTACATATCTAATCATCAAAACACACCACACCAGCCCTGTTGTTTTACACCCACCATACCCAACAGTTTCTTTGCCACAAACGCACTACTCTCACACACAAAGAAACCAAAATACACATGTAATATATAGGACCGCCCAATTAACTTTTTTATTTATATTAGCATAAGGCTTCGTTTGGCAAATGACTTTTTTAGTCAAAAAGTTACTAAAAAAATCAAAAAACCAACAACTCATACCAAAAAGTTAAAGATTTTCTTTTCTCTCTACTTTTTACACATCTTTTCATAAAAAATTAAAAAGTCATACCAAACATACTAGTTTTTTTTAGCTCATATTTTAGCCAAATAGCTAAAAAATTACTAAATTAACCTATTTCTAAATGAGGCCTAAGTATGTATGTAGGTATATCTATATAAACAATTCCAAAACCACCAATCACATAACACTCACAAGGACAACAAGGAAATAAATAATGAAAATAAGAATAAAAAATGAAAGACAGTGAAGGAAATTACCTTGCTAATGAACACCATAAAACTGAAACAATCTTACGCATCCTTCACCCAACCACCTTGTCGTGTCTCTTCGTCTCTTCTTTCACTCTCTCACGGTTGCTATGTGTTGAAAGTAATTAAAGAACCTAGGGTTTGTATTTCATTTTTCTTATTAAGATATAAAATCCTTCCTTTCCTTTAATTTATTTTGTTACTCTCTCCAATAATTAAAATAAAATACAACTATAAGATCAAAATATACTTATTAATTCATCTCCTACTTTTATTATTAAAAAAATTAATAATAATAATAATAATAATAATAATAATAATAATAATAATAATATTTTAATTCAACTTAATTAAATAATAATTAAAATTTCAGATTTTACAAGAGTGGTGCTGACCTGCCATTTGACCTTGATACTTATGTACCATCGGGTTATGCTCCTCGCATGGGTATGATGCGTTTTCGAGAGCAAGATGTGATCAGTCCCTACACTGTTGTTCTGCGTGAGCCTGATGTTCACGTCTCTTGTACTATTTTCTGGGTACATTTTACACTGTGAAGTTTTCCTATTCGACTCTGAATCTTACCCTTCCAAACCATGCAACTAACATTTCCATCTCTGTGCTTTTTACAGAAACGTGTGTTCTCTATGCGCAGTTTTGGCTCTCTTCCTGAGGTGGCGAGATGGTACCGACTCTTCCTGTGTTGGTCCATTTGTTGGTCAACAGTCGTGGCTTTGGCCTTTTCTGCGCCACTCTAGGAGATGCTCGGGTCAACCACGACCATCTTGCTGCTCTGATGGAGAGATGGTAGGACACCACCAAATCTTTTCATTTCCTGAGTTCTGGAGAGATGATCATGAGTCTAGAGGATTTCTCTATGCTAACAGGCCTTCCAGTCAATGGCGACCCTATCCCTCTGGACCAAGGTTCTAAATATCGGCCAGTACGTGCCGCACCGGCCGGTTCGTATCGAAAAATGGAAGGGCCGAGTCGGATACTCACCAGTATACCGGCGAGATTGAATTTCACGTCCGTAGCAACCGATTCCCAATACGTATCGGACTGAATCCGATACGTAAGCGATTTGTTTCCAATACAGTCCGATACGGCTGAAAAACGAGCAAAGCACGGTGTCTTGTGTATGTATGAGTGTGGCTACTGAGCAAAGCAAAGCACGGTATCCTTAAGACCTGCAAAAACAATTGAGAATAGCAAAGCAAAGCACCTGAAGGAAAAGAAAAGCAAAGCACCTGAAGGAAAGAAAAAATAAAGCAAAAGCACCTGCAAAAGAAGGTTTGTTCTCTCACTCATGCTTCTTCGAAGGTTTGTTCTCTCACTCATGCTCTGTTTGTATATATGATGCTCTGTTTTTTTATTGAGAAATGTTAGGGATTATGAAAGACTTTTTATGAAAATGATCATGAAAGGTTTGTGACCCTTAGATTACTTTGATTAGTGTGTGGTGCTTTATTCTAAGTGTAATCCAAAGGTCACAAATCTTTCATCATCATTTTCATGAAAAACTTTTCATGATACCTAACATTGTTGTTTTTTATTTTGGCTCAAGAAGTCATAGTTTTGCTTTTTAAGTTGTGTTCGGTTCGGTTTGTTTATAATTTTTTTTTCTGTGGTTTTTTTTAAATGCACATAATTTTTTATATATATTATTGAGGTTGAATAGAACTCAGGAGCAATTTTTTACATAATTTTAAATGCACATAAGTTCAGAAGGTGAATAGAACTCATAATTTTACAACTCAGGAGGTGGTTTGTTCTCCCATAATTTTATATATATATATATATATATTATCAGCATAGAATATAATTTTTTATATATAAAAATATATTTTATATATATTTTAAATGCACATATGCTCAGTATATATATTTTTTATATATATTATTTAAAGAGATTTAATCTGTCAAATTTTTTATTTCAGATTATTTTTATATCAGATTATTTTTATAGAAGTTTAATCTGTCAGATTTTTTTAAAGAGGTTTAATTGTTAAGTAAAGATGATTAATATTTTAGATTTTTTATTTTTATTTTAAATGTATTATTATTACTAACTAAATTAGAATTACAATATTTGTTAATTGAAAACTGTTATTATAAACAATTGAAAGTTATAATGGCGCACGGAGGTGGGGTTTGTCTAGGGGTTTGTCTATAATTTGTTTTTCATGTCTCTCTTTCTCTTATTAATTTGTTGTGCATGTGGAAGTATTTCATTGTTGAAAATAAGTAAAAAAATATTTTCACATCAATTTTATATTAAAAGTTTAACATATATGCCAAATAAAAGGTTGAGACTAAAATAAATACATATCATTTAGTTGAAAATGAGTCAAAAAAGTGTCTCTACATATCAAAATTTTAATTAAAATGTGATAAATTAAGGCTAAAAAAGTAAAAAAAAAAATGCATAAAATTGAGTTTTAGATGGATTGCTAATGATTTTTGAAATTTCACAACAGCGACGCCCGATACCTGATACGTACCGGTCGATACTACCGATACCGATACTCCGCGATCGATACCGTTACGTTACCCGATACCACGATTTAGAACTATGCTTTGGACCACACCCTAGCTTATCGAGAGGATGCCATGTTGTACTTCTTTGGTGAGGCTCCTCCATACGGAGGAGGTCAAGTACGCTACTGTTGGTTCTATGAGCACTTCGACGGTCAGTAGCCAGTCTTGGTAGAGGACGTCGCCTGCTATACTCATGGATTCTTGTTTGGGAACATTTTATTTGTGGACAGATAGAACAGGGTCCATCAGTCTTTTCTCAAGGAAATAGTCGACATTGACCGGATCCGTGACTATGACTAGAGGAGCGCAGCTCTCGCCACACTATACGGATATATCGGTGCCCTCTCCCGCAGTAGAGTGACCACCATTGGCGATCATTGGAGATTATGGGATGTGTTACCTCAGATTGCCAATGCTTTTATCTGTTCTATTTTCCCTGTCTATTTATCACATCTCTCTATGTTTATCTACTCATGCTCATTACTAATAATGTTGTTTTGTCATGCAGATATGGTGCTTTGAATATTTTTGAGAGCTCGCTCCTGATGTTCGCGGTACTTCACCGGATGTGTACTCGTGCATTATCCACTACCATTGCGAGCACCGAGATCATACTCCTCTCATTTCCCGCTTTGACGAGTATCGGGCTTATTTTGACGTTGTTTCCCATGACCATGTAAGTTTCTTCCCCTATTTTCAAATTCAACATTCATTTTTTATCATCTTACTCTTTTGTTCTGATTGAGCCTCTTCCATCTTCAGATCACATGGCGGCCCTAGGTTGGTGTAGATATCGTCGATATATACTGGTATCCAGCGGTGCAAATGATCACCCAGCTATCGTTTCAGAGAGGGTTCAGGATGTTGATACCTATATAGAGGAGGAGCTGGCTACACCTATAGAGGGCATTAATATCACTGATCTACTAGTCGAGGGCGACTGCATGAAGTACGTCCGAGATCATCTAATGGGGCGACTAGTCAGAGTGGCTCCTTCTGGTGGTCCACGCATCTTCCCACCTCAGGAGATTGGTCCAGGTCTAGGTCGTGCTTAGGCTCCGAGCCTATATGCAAAGCAGGCCGGAGGTGTTAGTGCTGTCGCCACTGTCGAGGGCTTGCCAGTGATGCCCATTGCTTTTCGGTGATGGTGCCTACTGGTGGCACAATAGCGGTGGCCATTCTTGAGCCAACCATAGTGCATTTTCAGCTGCCTGCAAGAGTCAGACAGGTACTTTTCTTGTTTTACCATTTAGGTTCCTAATTTTATCCTTCATTTCTGTCTTTTAAATGTAGTGATTCTTATCCTTTTTTTGATGTAGGTCTCTCGAAGACACATTAAGGACTGCTATGGAACGATGGTAGGCATGATTGTGTTGATCTGGGAGTATGCTTCAAGCACACGAGCTCCAATTTAGGTATCTTTCCTTTACGGCATCCCCAAACATTCTATAATTTTGGCATGTTCTGAGTCCCCATCTACCTTTTGCAGGGTGTTATCCGTCTGGGCTTGCTGGCGGTGCATCTTCATCTTATCTAATTGAAAGAGATGGTTTTGATCAGGACTATGAGCCTAGTAGTAGCAATGAGGATGATGATGAGATTCCGAGTTTTTCTCAGCGCCTTCGAGGAGGTTGACGGGGATTCATCTGTTTAGACTAGGATTTTTGCTTTTCACTTGTATTTTTTTATTTTTTATTTTAAGAAAACCAGTGTATTAGATGTTTGGGGGATGCCCCACGTTTTTGCAAGACTCTTGTACAGGTTCAAAATTATAAGGTATGTAATGAAATCCATCCTTTTGTCCAAGTTTCCAAGTTATCATGTAATTGACTACCGAATCTAACGATGACTATTTACAACAAAAAATAAAAATAAAAAAGGAGTAAAATTTACAACTCCAAAAAGCTACAAACATCCTAACCACCTAAAATAAAAAATAAGACACTAAAACTGATGCCGAAATGCCTTGTTGCTCTCGAAAATTTGTCTGTCATACCCGTGAAGTAATTGGACCAAAATGCCAAGTTGCCAAACTTAATTTGAAGGTGTGACCGCACATTCCTTCGGCGTAGTCTTCAGGGTTTTATTTCCTAAACTACCGGAGTTTCGTCTTGGCTTATAAATATCTTGTCTTTTATGAGGGTTTCTACACAGAGCGCCTCTCCACTTGATTTCTTGCCTCAAATCCCTCTCTTTCTCAATTTCTAATCATTTCTTCATAAGGCGGTTTGGCGACTTCGATGAGCAATCTTGATGGCACCGAGCGTGTTGGTTTTCGTAGCTATGGATTGAATTCATTATTTTTTCTCAGTATGATGAACATTGATTTGTCTTTCCTTGGTGTGGCAGCTCTATAACAACCCTGACCTGTGATTAATTATTAAACCATAATTAAGAATGCTTGATAAGTAATTAAGAGAAAATTCTACATTTATTGCATGTGTATTGTGTTATATGTGTTTATATCTGTTTGACATAGAAATATCTGTCTGTATTTCTGATTCGATATGCGAATTGAATAACTTATCGACATCCGACCATGAAATTGACTTAGTATGTGTGTTATTTAAAATTTTTAGAATTTTATGATAGGTTTAATTGGAATTTAATTCGGAACCAAAAAATTGGTATAAACTAATCATAATTGATTAGCCTTAGGTTAAGCCTAATTAACAATCACTAATTAGCCTATATAAGGCCAATATATTCTAGAATCAATTCATTCTTCATTTCTTTGAGCCTCAAAAAAAAAAAAAAAAAAAACATAGAGAGAGAGAGAGAGAGATGGTAGGATATTGAACTCAACATAGGAATTGTTAGAGAAATTGAGGAGATTAAGAGGAAGATCAAAGAATTGCTCAATCTTGGAAGAATTAAACCTCTACACTTGAGAATTCAAAGCTTGAGGTAGAAATTCACTCCTTTAGTTGTGTATTTGTAGCACTTAATACATGACTTCATCAGGTTAAAGTGGTTAAACAAGAGAATTTAGCTTAAAAAGTAGAGTTTGGACCAACTCATGCATTGCATACATAGCTCATGAAGTTTTGAAGTTATTTCAAAGAAATTCTACATGCATGTTCATATTTTAATCTTCTTTTGGAGAATCCAACATGCTTTTGAAATAAACTTATGATTTGATCATGATTTAGAAGGTTTGAGTTCAAGACAATTCATGCATGTCATATTTCTTAAGTTTCAAGTTTTATTTTGTACAATTGACTAGCTTTTGGGCTTGATTTTACGAAATGGTTTCAATTCACAGTGTACTATGAGTTTCTCAATGTTTTACTACGTTTTGGGGCCAAAATGATGTGTTTTGAAAGTTTAAAAGTGAGTTTTGAACTTGGAAGAGCAATCTGGAAATTTCAGAATTCGAGCTCTTCGCTCGAGCATAAGAAGCTCTGCTCGAGCGAAGAATACAAGCTCCCAAAAGTTGTGAGCGTCAGAACCTACACTCGAGCGAGCACTCATAAGATTTTGTATCTTCGCTTGAGCGAAGGAGTCTATGCTTGAGCGTAAAATTCTTACTCCCAGTACTTTTGCAAACATGAGCTTCTACTCGAGCGAGGTAACCTGCGCTCGAGCGACCGCTCCTATTTTTGAACCTTGGCTCGAGCAACATAGGTTGCATTTGAGCGTAAAATGTGAACTCCCAGAAGTCTTATAGTGTTTTGTAGACCGGTCGAGCTATCAAAGTTGTGTTCATGCGGACTGCCCTATTTTTGAAAATTTGACTAAGTGTTTCAAATCACATTTTGGCATCCTCATTACATCCTTGGCATTCCTAAGCTCAAATTAAGGCATAATAACGAGGATAAAGATTAGAAACATACCAAGATAGAAAAGAAACAAATTAAGTGTTTTCTAAATGTGTGTTTCAATATGTATCCACTATGTCACTACAACAAAATTGAATTTTTACAGCTTGCAATGCATGCCGTAAAAAATCTTTCACGGCATGCACACAAATGCAGTTATATGACATGCCGTGGAAAGTTAAGCATTATTTACGACATACAGGTAAAGTTGTCAAAAGTAACAAATTAAATATTAATGACATACAAAGTATGTCGTATATAACTTTTTACGACATTTTTGTCATGCCATAAATCATCATACTTTCCATAACAAAATTTTGCATGCCGTAGAAAGTTATTTTTAATATATTTATGACATATTTTGTATGCCGTATATAATATTTTACGGCATTTTCTTGCATGTCATAAATCATCACTTTTCACGACATAAATTTGTATGCCGTAGAATGTCATTTTTAATATATTTATGTCATACTTTGCATGCCGTATATAATCTTTTAAGACATTTTCATACATGACATAAATCATTACACTTTTTACGGCATAATTTTGCATGCCGTAGAAAGTTATTTTTAATATTATATATATATATACAGGAATATAACATTGCCTAACAGTATATAGACAGTAGCTTATAAAATGCAATCGGTTAACAAACCAAGCAGAAGCAACAACTATGAAATAAGCGAAAAAATCTAATATCCATACACCAAACAACCTGCATACTAACTTTCATCCTCAACTTCTATCATATCAAGCTAATAACAACCTCAAACATACAAAGAGTTAAATGGTGACATCAATAAACAATTAGTACACATTAATGTGTTTGGAAGGGGAAAGATTGGGTACACACCTAACCTTTGGCATAATGTACAAAGCGGTTGCCCCGAGACTTGAACCCACAACCTCAAGATTATTAGGCCAAGGTTTTTTACCATTGAACCAATGGTCACCCCTCCCTTTTTTTATGGTAATTATAAAAAAAAAATAAGACTTGATGATAGGGTAATCCAGACATACAACTGACCATAACCTTTTAGGCCAATCGTTAGAGCTTCATAGAACTTCTCACCATCCTACGGTTAATAAACTGTCACACATCTGCGAAAAGAAAAAAAAAAATAATAATAAAAGAGAATGCAACTTAGAATGAAAGAGTGGGACTCCTAATGAAGTCATCAACAGCAGGATTAGCAAATTGCCGACACTATCATATTTTTCCTCCTTTCCAAGGTTAGTATAGTCCTAATGATAAAGTAAATAATAAATAAACCTCGCTACCATCAAGAAAGAATAGTTATTAATTCTCAACATATCTAAGCCTTCCATGTCAATTTGTATAACTCGATTTAGTTGATATCATGGAAGTTCTTTGTTTATGAATAAAGGAGCAAAAGAAGAAGAAAACTGGGTTCCATACAAGAGAATGCTAGAAGGCATTCAAAAAAAAATGTTCTTATGATGTCAGGGAGCTAAACACCAAGAATGCTGACATATTACCCTCTTATAATAATAAGCGTATGATAAGCGTTCATCATGTAAGTTGGGTCATACTAATCTATAAGCAAGGGTCATACTAAAGGTCAACCAAGAGGTTGCTGTGACTTGGACGCAACCGACAACGCCAAATGGGTACAGATAGAGAGAGCAACAAATTGAAGCTTTAAATTACAATTACATTGAAGCGAACGACATACCTGAGATTAGATAGGTGAGATTTTTCAGTATTTAGTTCAGAAACAAAATAAAGCAGAAAATATAAGAGAAAATGGGGTTCAAATGTAAAATTCTCATCATCAAACAAAAAAGTAATAAAAAAAGGGAAAAAAAAACAAAATGAGGAGTGCGAAAATTGGCAGAAAAATTAAGGAAATTTTAGATATTTAACTGACCTCATGGACTTCCTTGAATGACCAACTACACCCCATTACACCCACCAAAACTACAACCTGTTAAAGAAATTATAATTTTTATCGTTATTTTTGCACTCCATATCTAATCAAGACAAAAGAATCATGTTATGAGATAATCATAATCTTATTAAATTGCAAAACTTGAAGTAAGGTTCTACGACTAGCTGCAAGACAATGGGTTTCAACAGGACCTGTAGAAACAAAATTAATTTCAATTATAAAAAAAAATTGTTTCATTAGTTCTAGCATCAATTCTAGAATGGCCCTTCCTTGAGTTAAACAAAAAGCCTCTGCAGTAGTTTTACATTATAACCAATGAGTGCAATACAGCTATGTCAACTTTAGTAAACATTGAAGACCAAACATCTGAATGTTGAAATTAATTAATCAAACTGAAGGCCAAACAAGAGAAGGCAGAACCGAAAATTGAAATTATTAGACATGACAGTAGTTCAATAATATACTACAAAACATCCATTAATCAAGAAATCACTCTTTGCAGAGTGTTATGGACACTATATGCTCAAAGCTGATTCATCTATGTCAAGCACACAAGTTACATACAAAAAATTGTGTCTATGCTTCTTAGGTGGTGGGAAAGAAGTGCCGGACCGTCACCAAATTATTATTAATTAGCATGCAAGATTCCAACTCCATCTTAAATCAAAATGTAGTTCCCTCTAAACTTAATTAAGATATGTATCTTGGTGGAAGTTCGAGGGGTCAAGAACTACATAATGCTCAGATGGTCATTAGGTAAACATCATGGTGAGCCATTTTCTGCATAGCTGCTGGAGCAATCATGATGCGCATTGAAATTTTGAACCCCAACACAGTTGTGGTCATGTCTATGTGGGTTACATCAATAAGTATACGAGGTCGAAACCTATATTTTGAATATAAAAATATATTTTTAGAGAAAAACACCAAAATCAAACCTGAAAAAAAGTTCTACCCTTGATCATGGCCTACAATAAAGAAGGAATGGTAGAAATCTGTCTTTGACGTGTTTTATTCCTCTTTTTTTGAAAAGTATCAATCCCACGAATCAATATAGAAAGAAACAAACAACGAGCTTACAAAATCTTTGAGAATGCATTTCGGTTCTCTTTGAGAGTCCATTGGTCCTCTGCACCAGATGCATAATAGTCATAAATCATCTTTGGCAATTTCTCCTTTGCAATGGCCTCGTACTCCACAACATTGGTTATCTGATCCATCTTTCCTATATACTGTTTAAGCTACACTAGGAAGTTCTGAAATGAATTTCAGAAATTATGAATATGGATCAGACTTGGTTCATTTCAAACTGCTCTTACATTTAAACTTTATAAATAATAATACAAGATCATATCAAAGCATTCTGAGTATTATATGCAGGAAATGAAAGCAAAGTGCATATTCAGATCAAACTAAGCATGGAACAATAAGGACAAAAGAGGTAAAGAAAGAAAAAAGAATAATGTTCCATCCTAAAAAGTGCTTCGTTATTTGCTCCTAGTGATATATTGGCATTTCAGAGAGCGAATTATTAAAGCTTATAATTCTTAAGAATACATAATTTTATACTTCCTAGATGTTTGGTAAAATATGATTTTTATAGTATAAGAATTCGACATAAATATCTTATACCCTTAAAAATGTATAATTCTTAAGAATACATAATATAAAAAATGTATAAGCAGATGGCTTAGAAGGATGAGGAAAAAGTGCATTTGAAAAAGTGCATTTAAAAAATAAACATAAATATTTTAGGCCTGAACAAACATATTTTTTAGCTTATGTTTTTAAAAATTTTCAAACATTTTGTTCAAACCAAATGCATTTGTAATTTATATTTTTCTAAAAATAAACAAAAACCAGTTTATAAAATTTTTGTAAACATAAACGAAAAACGTAAACGCTACCAAACGCTACCTAAAATTTCCAAATTTAAGTGACGAATTTGCATACCTATGCTCTAATGCCCGAGCGCAGAATTCGCTTTTGGGTCATATGTGAACATCTTTGACAAGAGATCTAAAGCATCAAGACTAGCCATTGGAAATAATTGACGAAGTGGCTGTCGAGAACATATTGGTATTCCACGAGTCGTGGAGGTATTTTATATCAAAGATCGAGGCGCTTTGGAGTCCCAAAAGCAAAGAAAGATTTTTCCAAGTTGATCAATATCACTATTACCCTAAAAAGGACATTTAAAACAATCAAACCAACAAATCATTTAGGAGAATGAATATCACTACGCTTAGATGTTAGTAAGTCGTTGTTGAAAAATAAAAGAAGAATTAGCCCACACATTTAACATGGTAACCAATCCTAGTACCCAAGGAATTATATAAAGAATACGGACAAACGAAGAAAACATCTCGGTTCGAATAGTTGATTAAAGTCAAGAAAAATAAAAAGTAGGAATGCAATATGTATTGACGCAAAAAATAAACTAATGGATGACAGAGAAGGTTCATGATGAGCTCAAAGAAAAATAATATACGAAGCCAACACATTTCGTTTGATGCTGAAGCTTGGTCACATTTTTGTACTCCCACAATAGCCTGCAACCACCAACTAATTCAAGAGATGTATTAAGGGTAATTTAAAATGTAAATTCAATATGTCTTCCAGAAACCACCACTTGCATAAACCTCATTATTGAGAAACTGCACAAACCCACTCTTTCACGTGATAACTGTCATATAGGTGGCGGTCACACACATACAAATCTAACTCAGCAAAGTCAGAGGAGCATGAAGTAAGACACAAGTGCAAGTGGCAAAATTGGTGTCTGCATGCACTTGTGCAGTGTTTCCCAGTGCAACAAAAAATGGTAAAATAAGAACTTCCTCATCAAATAGCTCGAAAAGGTTCTAAGCATCTTCCATTCTAGATCTTCCAAGTCAAGCCACTTCTAGAAGGCAGCAAAATGCCAACAATAAATCAAAGTGCAGTGGTCGTGTGACTGAATTCACTTGCATATGTCAACCAATTCTTTTTTTCCCCTCTGTTAATAAGGTGGTACAATTTTCAACCTTTAAGCCCAAGCAGGCAATTTTCAACTCCCACACTCCCAAAAAAGAAATTAATAAATCAACAAGGGAACTGGTTGGTTAATCAGAATTTGACTTTCCACGTAAGGAACACTCCCCCATGTCATTCAATGATCGAAAGAATGATTAAACATGTGCCAAAGCATAGATAAATCAATAGGAAGAGGAAGGGGGAAAAATTTGAGATGCAACATGTAACACCCCATCCCACATTTGTATGACCCACATCTTGAATCCCATGTGAGCAAGAGACAAGTGTTGTGCAGAGCTATATAAGTGAGTCTACACCCCTTTCTAGTGACAACACATTTTTAAGTTGTAAGAGCCTAGCCCAAAATAGTTAATATTGTTGCAATTCAGGATGGAGGGAAGAAGAGGAGTCTGAATCACTCAATAGTTTCCTGTCATCATAACTATGGCTAGAATTCCATTTTTCTGATAAGTCACATCCATGGCTAGAATTACACCAGACAATCCCAAAGAGATCTTTAGATAGAAGAATCTCGAACCTTTTCTTCATTGATTTATAAGGCCCATAACATAGAAGGACTATGATTCTGAAATTTTAGAACTAAAAAACTCATTCAACAACCAGCTTAAACCAACTAAAAACCACAGGGTACCAATAATAGTCCACACCCACAAAAATGGATTGAGCAGCACAGAGAGAATTGAAAGAACCACTAATCTTCCACAAAAATGTGCTTATCTTTGCTACCATCTGAAATCCCTAAAATTGATTGAAATTGAGAAATGAGAATTCAGTGTACAATTTTGGCATAGACAAGGTGCCTTCAGACTTCAGATACAAGGTAAATGAACACTCTAAAACACCTCTGTAACCTTAGTAGAAGATTTCACAAACAAGACCGCAAATGTATATAATGAACAAATAATGGGCAAATGGACAGAAACAAGTTTACTTCATCTAAGTTACCAAGAATTCATATAAAGCTCGACATTTGACTGATGTGACAATAGCGTTGTGCAATATCAGGGCAACAAGCTTATCGCACATGGAAGTTTTTTTCCTTTTTTCTCAATGAGTTTGCATTAGAAAAATCATTAGACTAAAAATTTTATGTCACCCATATGATCTTCATTTCAAAAATAGTAATAACCTGAAGAGTCCAAGTGAACTATTTTTTTAATCCCATCTATTATTCAATTCCATTTTACGCCTATAATTTTGAATCTAAACAGTAGTAATCAGATGAAGAATTAATGAAACCCTAGCTTCAATTCCATTGTATACGAGGCTAAGGTGAGAAAAATTTCAAGATCCTAGAATTGTGCAGAGCTCATTATTAGAAAACATCAATACACACCAATGTAATCAAAAGCTAAACTAAAATGGGGCAACAACAATAATTGGTGAAGTGAAATTCAAAATCTCAAAAAACAACACTAAAAATGTCAAGAAAATCTCAAATCTTCGTACAATTAACATCGATCACACTCGTGATTCAAATTCAGATTTTTAACAAGAAGAAAAGTACAAAGCTGAAGATACAATCAAATTGTGAATCAATAATTGAACAATAGGGTGAACAATGATGAAAGATACTCACAGTGGAGATGTCAACGATCAGAATCACGTATTTGATACTCTCCTCCACCATTCGATGGATTGATTGATTAATTGAAAGAATGATCGATTGAGAGAACACAGAGAGAGAATGCGAGATCGAGAGCAATCAAGAGAGAGAGAGAGAGAGAGAGAGAGAAATAACGTATTTGCACAAAATCAATTTTTTATATGGGAAAGTCTTCTTGTTGGCTTGAACCCTAATCAAACCAATAATTTATAGCACTATTCTCCCTCTTATTTTTTTTTTTCTCCCAAATTTTGGTAAACTGCTACTTAATTCATATATTTATTGAAATATATGATACAAATATGTTTAGAGATTTATTTTTATGTTTGTATAAAATTATAAAATTTTGTTTGGATTATAAATTTAGATAAAAATTTAAAAATACAGAAAGAGAATGTGATTGAAATTTTTATTTATTTATTTATTTTTTTTTAGTAATTTTTTAGAGTAGTTAAAATTGGCTTTTTTTTATAAAATTATAAATATACTCAAATAAGTTTAAAAAATTAGAGCAAAATTATTTTTTACATTATCCTCAATTAAAATTTAAGGTAAAAGCTTGGTTGGAAATTGTTAGTTGTTTATATTAAAAAAAAAATCAGATTAATTTTTTTTTTTAATAGATGTTTTCACGACATGCTAATGCATGCCGTGTAAAGTCATAATATTTTACGACATGAAATGTATGTTGTTTTAAGTACAAATATTTTATGTCATATTTTTATATGCCGTGAAAACATACATTTTTTACGGCATACTTTTGCATGCCATAAAAAAATCATATTGATTTATTTATTTATTTTGGTTAGAAGTTTTCACGACATTCATTAGCATGTCGTATAGTTATAATATTTCACAGCATGAAATGTATGTCGTCTTAAATGTAAATATTTTATTTACATATTTTTGTAAGTCATGAAAACATATATTTTTTATGGCATACTTTTGTATGCCATAAATATATGAATTAACGACTAACATGGTATGTATGCTGTTATTGACAAAACATTAACGGCTTGCAAAAAAAAAAATGTCGTAGAATGTACTAATTACGACATGCATTTAATGCATGCCGTAAACATAATGCCATAAATAGTTAGTTTTGTTGTAGTGTGTGTTTGTGCAGGTCACGCATCTTAGCCTCTTAGTTTGTTTGATTCATCTGATCTAATATCTGAGCCATCTGTGAGTAATAACTTTGTAAAGCTATGTTCAATGTTAAATATTAAATATTTTCTGAACATTATGATATGATATGATATGTTTCTTGAAATGCTATTTTGAGATTAATTGAATAGTGGTCCAATTCTTTGAAATGTATTTGTGGCATCCTCAACATCATATGATATGCGTCCATTTATGGGTAATCGGAATGCCTTTATAGTCGTCCCTTTATGAGTCATCAGAATGCCTTTATAGCCGTCCCTTTTATAGGTCATCGGAAACGTCTCTGTGCATATGAGTGATCGAAATGCCTTTATGGCCGTCCCAATTATGGGTCATCGGATTTGTTAGCGTTAACGGATATACCACATATGATCATATGGATATGTGAATACATGAATATGAATCTGTTTTTGATCTGAATTCTGATTTCTGAATATGGACATCATTCATTAAAACATTTACGATGTTATTATTTACTAGGCTCCAACTCATCATATTATTTATGTATGTAGGTGATCAGGCGCGAGACCAGACTCAGTGAGATTTTCCTGGAGATTTCTTTGAGTCTGCCAACCAGTGTGCCTCCCTGAGGAGGTTCTGAAACATTTTGTGATCAAGTTTTTCTAAACCATGTTAAAGAACTTTTGTATTTCTTTTATTAAGTTGAACGTGTCTTTTGTTTGTTTATATATATAAATGGTGATGTGGACACAACGCCTTAATTATGTAAATTAAGTTTTAAATTTTTTGTCTTACGTATGTCTACACAACTCTATGGATATTATTTGTTTTGTCCCTGTATTTTGTGTAATCTATTCAGAGGCCTTGGTAATTCCAGGATTACTGACCGGTTGCGATGCTAAACCTATAGGGACGAGTTTGGGTCATGATAAAATGGTATCAGAACACGTGTTCTACCGCACACATGAGTCCATATAAGCCATAGGATGTTCTAGAAAGAATTAGGGAAATTACTAATGAGACATGACTTTGAAATGAAACTAAACACTGTGAAAAAATTATTCCTATGTTTATTAATGCTCTGTTTACCTATAGCAAATGGACAATACAAGAAGCTTTAGCAGAAGCAATGATGCGACTGAAACTTCTATGGCCCGAATGAACCGCATGGAATGGATGTTAGAAGCTTTAGCAGAAGCAATGATGCAACAACAAAGACAATAACCACTGCCTCATCCGCCCCCTCCGGTCTAAGCGGAACCGATAAACAATGACATTATCTTGTTGACTCAGAAATTCAATAAGATGAAGCCACCGAATTTCTTGGGTGGAATTGAACCTTTGAAGGCTGAAATGTGGATGCTAGAAACTGAAAAATTATTTGAAGTATTTCCATGCACCGAGACTCAAAAAGTTTTGTTAGGCACCTACACTCTAAAGGACAAAGCCTGGCATTGGTGGATGCTTATCCGAGATAACAGTAAGACTTTAACTTGGGATCAATTTAGAGAGATCTTCTACGAGAAGTACTTCCCTCAATGCTTCCGGGATAGAAAAGTGTCTAAATTCCAAGAACTCAAGCAAGGCAACACGTTAATAGCAGAGGATGAAGCCAAGTTTATCGAATTGGCCCGGTTTGCTCCACACAGGGTGGATACCGATTACAAAAAGGCTCAAAAATTTGAAGGAGGCTTGACTTTGGAAGTATTTAATCGAGTTGGTGTGTTGAAACTACCCAAATATGTGGATGTGCTTGATAGAGCCTCAATCGCTGAAGCCAATTTAGTCGCAATGAAACAGACTAAGGCTTTAACAACCGAATAGAGAGGCAAGAGATCTGAATTCAATTTCAAAAATGGTCAGTCATTTTCAAAGAATCAAAACACGTGATCCTCTAGTAGCTCAAGCCAAAGTACTAAATCTACACCAACTTGTCCATAGTATGGTAAGAAATACAAGGATGTTTGTTATCGAGCAACGGATGCCTGTTTCAGATGTGGTAAAACTGGCCACATGATGAGAGATTGTCATGTTGGGTATGAAAATGCCAGCCGTCTAGCAGCAAGTTCGGTTGGATCTGTTTTTGCATCAAGAACAAATACAAGAGCTAATACTATAAGAGAAACCTTAAGGCAGGAATGGGTATTTGCACTTATGCCTGGTGATATGCAAAACACCGAATCTATGGTGTCAGGTATACTCTCTATTTGTGCTCAAAATGCATATGTGCTGATAGATTCTAGTTCTACGCATTCATTCATGTCGCATGCTTTTTCTCGAAAATTGACTAGACCACTAGAACCCATTAATTATCTGTTATCTATATCTACACTTGCTGGGGGTTCTATGATGTATGCTTATGTGTATACTGCGTGTCACATCATGATTGGGGATGTGCTTTTATATGTTGATTTGTTACCATTGGACATTACTCACTTTGATTGTATCTTGTGTATGGATTGGTTGACCAAATATTGTGCTACCATTGATTGTGTAAATAAATCTGTTCTATTTCAACCACCCGGATTGTCTGAGTTTATGTTCTATTGAAATGTTATAGTCCTTTCTCCATATTTGATTTCTTCTATGAAGGCTACTAAATTGTTGAGAAAGGGTTGCCGGGGCGATTTGTGTTGTGTTTTGAATGTGTCTATGGATAGTGCTAGTGTTGAAACTATCCATATAGTCAATGTTTTCCCTAATGAACTGCCCAGGAACTTGATTGATAGGGAAATTAAATTTACTATTAAAACAGTACCTGGCACACAACCAATTTCCAAAACTCCATACAGAATGTCAATCTTCGAATTGAAAGAATTGAAAACTCAATTGCAAGAACTGTTAGACAAGAAGTTTATCCGACCGAGCACTTCACCTTAGGGTGCTCCAGTTCTATTTGTTAAAAAGAAAGATAGAACATTGAGAATGTGTATAGACTACTGAGAATTGAATAAAGTGACTGTGAAAAATAAATACCCACAGTCTAGAATAGATGATTTGTTTGACCAACTCTAGGGAGCCCAAGTCTTTTCAAAAATTGACCTTAGATCCGAATACCACCAATTGAAAGTTAAGGCAGAAGACATATAGAAAACCACTTTCCGGACTAGATATGAGCACTATGAGTTTTTGGTAATGCCATCTGGGCTAACAAATGTACCAGCGCCTTCATGGACCTAATGAATAGAGTGTTTAAACAATTTCTTGATAAGTTTGTTGTTGTGTTCATTGATGATATATTGATTTATTCCAAAAGCATGGAAGAATATGAAAATCATCTGAGAAATGTGCTCTGAGACGAGAGAAAAGAAACTTTATGCAAAATTCTCCAAATACAAATTCTGGCTTGATTGTGTGACATTTCTGGGGCATGTAATCAACAAGGATGGCATATTGGCTGACCCACAGAAATTTAAAACTATTGTAGACTGGCCTAGACCAACAAATGTGTCAGAAGTTAGAAGTTTTCTGGGACTTGCTGGCTATTACAGAAGATTTGTGAAAGACTTCTCCAAACTTGTTGTGCCATTGACTCAGTTAATGTAAAAAAAAAAATGTACCATTTGATTAGAATGATCAACAAGAGTCAGCCTTCCAGGAATTAAACACTAGATTGGTAACGGCACTAATTTTGACCTTGCCTAATGGTACAACCAAATTTCAAATTTATAGTGATGCTTCATACAAAGGCTTGGGATATGTGTTAATGCAGAATGGAAAGGTAATTTCATATGCTTCATGACAACTCAGACACCATGAAAAGAATTATCCGACCCATGACTTGCAACTTGTAGCTATAGTGCTTGCTTTAAAAATTTGGTGTCACTATTTGTATAACACAACTTGTGAAGTGTATACTGATCACAAAAGCCTGAAATATTTCTTTACTCAGAAAGAAAAAAACATGAGACAAAGAAGATGGCATGAGTTTATTAAAGACTATGATTTACAGATTTTGTATCATCCGGGCAAGGCAAATACGATTACAGATGCTTTGAGCCAAAAATTTATTGGGAATTTGGCATGTTTACGTACTGATCAGAAAGGCTTGTTATATGAGCTGGAAAGGAATGAAATTGAAATGGTATTACGTGAACAAGGTGGAGTCCTAGCTGTCATTTTTGCACAACCAGCTATCATAGAGGAAGTCAAAGAAAAGTGATTAGAAGATGAATTTTTGAAAAAGTTTGTTGAAGAAATTAACTCTAAACCAGAGCCGCGATTTGTGTATAGAAACCAGGGCCGGGATTTGTGTATGGAAATAATGTGTTGAAATTTCAAGGAAGACTTTGTGTGCCGGATTGTTCTGAATTGAGAATGCGTATCATGATCGAAGCTCATAACTCTAAATTTGTTATACACCTGGGGAATACGAAGATGTACCATGATTTGAAATAAAATTTCTAGTGGTCTGGAATGAAAAAGTGTATTGCAGATTTTGAAACAAGATGTTTGCATTGCCAACAAGTGAAAGCTGAACATCAACGACTCGCTAGATTGCTTCAACCACTTCCAATACCAGAATGGAAATGGGAGCACATTACGATAGACTTCATTGTCAGTCTACCTCGTTCTTCTAAAGGTATGGACTCTATCTAGGTAATTGTTGATCGTTTGACTAAATCCACACATTTCTTATCTGTCAAAACTTTTTATAATCTGGATAAATTGGCTAACATTTATGTGAATGAGATTATGAGATTACACGGTGTGCCAATATCTATTGTATCTGACAGAGATCCTAAGTTCACTTCAAGATTCTGGAAAACTTTGCAACAAGCTTTGGGGATTGAATTGAGATTGAGTAGTGCTTATCATCCATAGATAGATGACCAATCAGAACGAACGATACAGACTTTGGAAGACATGCTAAGAATGTGTGTCCTAGATTTCCAAGGAAATTGAGAAGCTTATTTGCCTTTGGCCAAGTCTATATACAACAACAGTTACCATTCGAGTATCATTATGGCTCCTTATGAAGCGTTGTATGGTAGAAAATGCCGATCTCTGATTTGTTGGGCTAAAGTGGGAGATAAACCATTATTGGGACCAAAACTAGTGCAAGAGACAACTGAGAAAGTGAAATTGATTCAACGAAGTTTGAAAACTGCCCAAAGTTGCCAAAAGAGTTATTCAGTGATCACGTATTTATTAAGGTAACTCCAATGAAAGGGCCAACTTAATTTGGGGTTAAAGGCAAATTAGCACCGCAACACATTAGCCCGTATGAAATCATTAAGAAAATTAATCCTGTGATGCACCAAGTGGCTTTACCTCTGGTTATGGAAAACATGCATAACATTTTTCATGTTTCGATGTTTCAAGAATATCTACAAGATCCACTCCATGTGATTAAACCAACACATGTGCTTCTGAAGGATGACTACACGTATGAAGAACAATTAATCCAAATTGTGAATCATCGAATCAAAAGACTGAGAAACAAAACAATTTCGTTGGTGAAGGTAGATTGGAAAAATTATGGAGGACATATGCAACATGGGAAACCAAAGAGGACATGATGAAGAGATATCCGAATTTATTTCCTTTGGACCCAACGTTCTTCCAAAAAGAAGGTAATTCGAGTTTGAAAGACCAAACTCTTTTAAAGAGGGAAGGTTATAACAACTCTAACCTGTGATTCACTGTTAAATCATGATTAAGAATGCCTAATAAGTAATTAAGAGAAAATTTTACATTGATTGCATGTGTATTGTGTTATATGTGTTTATATGTGTTTGATGTAGAAATATCTGTCTGTATTTCTAATTCAATATGCGAATTGAAGGCCTTATTGGCATCCAACCACGAAATTGACTTGGTATGTGTTATTTAGAATTTTTAAAATTTTATGGTAGGTTTAATTGGAATTCGATTCGCAACCAAAGAATTGATGTAAACTAATCATAATTGATTAGCCTTAGGTTAAGCCTAATTAACAATCACTAATTATCCTATATAAGGCCAATATATTCTAGAATCAATTCATTCTTCATTTCTTTGAGCCTCAAGAAAAAAAAAAGTAGAGAAAGAGAGAGAGAGAGAGAGAGAGAGAGAGAGAAGGTAGGATATTGAACTCAACATAGGAATTGTTAGAGCAATTGGGGAGATTAAGAGGAAGATCAAAGAATTGCTCAGTCATGGAAGAATTAAACCTCTACACTTGAGAATTCAAAACTTGAGGTAGGAATTCACTCCTTTCATTGTGTAGTTGTAGCACTTAATACATGACTTCAAGAGGTTAAAGTGGTTAAATAAGAGAATTTAGCTTAAAGAGTAGAGTTTGGACTAACTCATGCATTGCATGCATAGTTCATGAAGATTTGAAGTTATTTCAAAGAAATCCTGGATGCATGTTCATATTTTAATCTTCTTTGGAGAATCAACATGTTTTTGAAATAAAGTTATGATTTGATCATGATTTAGAAGGTTTGAGTTCAAGGCAATTCATGCATGTCATGTTCCTTAAGTTTCAAGTTTTATTTTGTACAATTGACAGGCTTTTGGGCTTGATTTTGCGAAATGGTTTGTAATTCACCATATACTATGAGTTTCTCAATGTTTTACTACGTTTTGGGCCCAAAAGGATGTGTTTTGAAGGTTTAAAAGTGAGTTTTGAACTTGGAAGAGCAATCTGAAAATTCCAAAATTCGAGCTCTTCGCTCGAGCATAAGAAGCTCCATTCGAGCGAAGAATGCAAGCTCCCAGAAGTTGCAAGCGTCAGAACTTGTGCTTGAGCGACCGCTCACAAGATTTTGTATCTCCGCTCGAGCGAAGAAGTCTACGCTCGAGCGTAAAATTCATGCTCCCAGTACTTTTGTAGACATGAGCCTTCGCTCGAGCGAGGTAACCTGCGCTCGAGCAACCGCTCCTATTTTTTAACCTTGGCTTGAGCGACATAGGTTGTGCTCGAGCGAAAAATGTAAGCTCTCATAAGTTTTACAGAGTTTTACAGACCACTCGAGTGACCAAAGTTGCGGTCGAGTGGACTGTCTTGTTTTTGAAAATTTGACTAAGTGTTTCAAATCACATTTTGGCATCCTCATTGCATCCTAGGCATTCCTAAGCCCTAATTAAGGCATAAAAACAAGGATAAAGATTAAAAACACACCAAGATAGAAAAGAAACAAGTTAAGTGTTTTCTAAATGTGTGTTTCAATGTGTATCTGCTGTGTGTTTGTGTAGGTCACGCGACTTAGCCGCTTGGTTTGTTTGATTCGTCTGATCTGCTATCAAAGCCATCTGTGAGCAATAACTTTGTAAAGCTATGTTTAATGTTAAATATTTTCTTAACATTATGAAATGCTATTTTGAGATTAAATAAATGGTGGTCCAATTCTTTGAAATGTATTAGTGGCATCCTTAGCATCATATGATATGCGTCCTTTTATGGGTCATTGGAAAGCCTTTATGGCCGTCCCTTTATGGTTCATCGAAAAGCCTTTATGGTCGTCCCTTTTATGGGTCATCGGAAACGTCTCTGTGCACATGAGTCATCAGAATACCTTTATGGTCATCCCAATTATGGGTCATTGAATTTGTTAGGGCTAATGGATGTACCACATATGATCATATGGATATGTGAACTCTGAACATGAATATGAATATGAATATGAATATGAATATGAATTTGTTTCTGAATCTGAATTCTGATTTCTGAATCTGGTATGTATATCATTCATTAAAACCTTTACTCTGTTACTATTCACTGGGCTCCAGCTCACCTCATTATTTATATATGTAGGCGATCAGGCATGGGACCAAGCTTAGTGAAGTTTGCTTGGAGATTTGTTTGAGTCTGCCAACCAGTGTTCCTCTAGAGGAGGTTCTGAAATGTTTTGTGATCAAGTTTTTGTGAACTATGTTATAGAACTTTTGTATTTCTTTTGTTAAGTTGAACATGTCTTTTATCTATTTATATGTATAAATGGTGATGTAGGCACAACGCCTTGATTATGTAAATTATTTTTAAATTTTCTGTCCCATGTATGTCTACACAGCTCTGTGGACATTATTTGTTGTATTTGCTTTCACCAGCTCCTGTATTTTGTTTAATCTACTCAGAGGTCTTTGGTAATCCCAAGATTACTGGCCGGTTACGATACTAAACCCATAAGGGTGGGTTTGGGTCGTGATAAGCTCGATCTTGGGACCTGAGTGTTCATGTTTTTTGGTTCAAACATCAAGAACTTTGCCCTACAGTTAAAGAATTTGAGACCTTACTGGAGTGTACCTCGAGGGATGATTTGGTAAGTTATCCCAAATTGCTTAGGAAGTCTTGTAGATTACCCTCGAGTGAGGCCAAGGCTTGCATTTGGGATGGTGAGCTATCCGTCATTACTCTGATTGACAAGTTTTCCAATAGACGAGATTGGAACAATAGGAGATTTCAAGAGTGCAAGCGGACTGCCTTATGTATCTGCTTGCTTTCTCGGTTCTTGGTGGTACCAAATAATGGGATAGTGAGCCCTATTTTAGTGGATGTGGCTAGGTAGGTTAAGGATGGGTAGAGCTTTGTTGGGCTAGTTCTAGCAAAGACCTTACTGGGTTTAGACGAGGTTCATGAGGGCAAGGCCACGAACTTTGCTGACAGCCCGTTATTACTTCAGGTACCACCTAACTCACGTGGTTTCTCATCTTTCACCTCTCTGTTCTTTTATCTCTCTTTTCTATTTTTTCACACCACTATCTTACTTTTTTTCATCTCATCTTGCATATCTCTATTCTTTTGTGTAGACACCTCATTTTTTACCGCCCTTAAGACTTAGGCGCACTGATTGCTTACTTGATGGTGAAGGTTATGTTATGCAAAGGTTCGATTTCTTCGATAAGGAGAGCTCCAAATCCCAACCTCACACCCCATTTTGGACCAAAAACTATTTTGACCAAAATGATTTTTAGACCTTAAAAACCCTCTCTCTCAAAATATTTTTGAAAAAGTTCCTACGATGTTCCGAGGCTCACATTTCATTAAATGTTGCGTTTTTCAGTAAACCGAGCAAGAACAAAGTGGAAATGCATGAAAGAGAGGTGAACTTTTTGAAAAATCTTTCAAAACACCTTATTTAGAGTTTTGGAGTTGAAGAAAATTGGAGAAGAGGGAAGAAACCTAGTTGGGGAAGAAGTTGAGCATGAACCATTAAGAGAGGGTCGAGCAACCCTCGCTAAATCAGGCCTATCCTTTTGTATACTTGGATTTAGCTATGAGGCCACCACCGTTGGAAAGTGGACTTCTGGGGCTTCATTTTACACTCAAGAATCTCCTAAATCCGAGTCCGAATGAGGGAGGTATGGCTGGTTGAAGTTGGGCATCAAGTCGATGAGACTGAAACTGAGTAGTCTTCACTAAAAAAGGTATATCTTTTTGCACACTTGAAATTTTGATGTGAGGCTATCAGTATTGGAAAGAAGCCTTCCGGGGTTACAATTTAGACTCAAGAATGACCTGCAAACAAGTGTAGATAAAGGATAAATGCCTAATTGAAGCCAGGGCCAAAAACTAATTTTTGCTTGTTGACCACCAATAAAGCTTGTCGGCCACAAATGGAGTTTGACGGCCATAAGTTGGCCAGGAATGACCCTGGTCGGCCACATGTGTCCAGAAAGCTTAGATTTTGCAGATATTTTCCTCCAGCTGTATCATACTGCTCCAGCTGTCTCTAATTCAGATATTTTCGACCTAAAGCCATATTTTTCTATACGTAAAGGCCATTCCCTATTGTTTTCAGGTTGGAAATGTCTGGGAGCCTCTCTCTCTAAAATCTCTCTCTCTCTCTCTCTCTCTCTCTCTCTCTCTTGCCCTTTTGTGCATACAAGTAGAGATACACTTCTCTTTTGCCTAGACATCCTTAATCAAAGTTATTTCTCTTTAGAATGAGATTCCTTGGGACCTTCTTTGAGCTTTAGAATGTGATTTTAGCTTGATTTGGTGCCTCATTTGTGCCTAAAGTGTGCTTGGCTACAAGAGGTATTACTTTTACCCGTTAAGCTTGTTTTTCATACTTGTTTTTGCCATCTTTTTGTACTGTTTTTGGGGTGGTTTTGAACTAAAAAAACCACTATTTTTGTGGGTTAAAAGTGTTGGTTTAAGGCCATTTCAAGGTGGTTCACCCTTCTCACTCCTTTGTTGTTAAAGCTTTTGTGCCATCTTTTCTTACCATCAAATCAAACTTTTTGGGCCTTTAAACCACTGAAATTCAGAGGTTTTTCAATAGTAAAAACCTTGTTTTGAAGTGCAAAATTGGAGGGGTTCGCCTCCCCTCCTTGTGTCTTATTTGCATGCCTAGATAGCTTAACATGTGAGCATGTTTTCTAGCATTTTGTAGCTTAATCTCAGCATGTTTTTGCCTCTGATTTGGGCTGTTTGTGTTGTATGAGTAGTCTTTTTCATGGTTATAGTACAACCCCATGTTTTAGCTTATTGTTTTAACTACTCTTGTCTTCATTCCAGCATGTTTTCCAACTGATTTTGGGCTATAAAAACTTTGTTTTTTGGGGCTGAAACTTGGTTCCTAAGGCCATTAAAGGTTGAGGGGTTGATAGCCCTTCTTTGTATCTTGTTTTGGAGGCCTTTGCTCTTGTGTTTTCCACCCTTTTGCTATCTTTTTCCAAGCTTTTAAACACTATTTTTTTTAGAGCTATTTCAGTGGATAAAAACATGTTTTGAAGTCCAAAAATGGAGGAGGTAGCCTCCCCTTCTTGTGTTTTGCTTACTAGTCTAGCATGCTTCATGTTTTAGCCTATTATTCTAGCTTGTGTTAGCTTAATTTCAGAATGTTTAAGCTATATTTTAGGCAATTTTGCATCTGTTTTGGGTTGGTTGTTGCTTTTGATCTTTGTATTGCATAGCTGTGGTGTAATTTCCTTCACTAGATTAGTATTTCTAGGCATTAAGCATCATTTGTGTGTCTTGATTGCATGTTTTAATGCTTTTTCATGCCTAATTCCAGTACTTAAAATCTCTGCAACCTCCCTCTTTGCTTCACTTTTTCATTTTCTTTGAGAGTTATTTCAACCAGAGGGTTGTTTAAGCTTGAGGTTGAGGCTTATGCTTAATGGTTTAATCCTCTTTTGAGGGTTCATTACCAACGGCATAAAGCTTTCCTCATGCCTTGAACTTCCCCTCGGTTGACACTTCTTTCACTTTAGAAGACACTCACTTTTGCACTTAATTGATTAAAGAATGGATCGGTAACTAAAATGAGTAAATAAAACATGGCAAGTAAAAGAGGCAAGATAAGCATATTTGTGTTGCATTGCATATGTTTGGATCAGACGTTAATTCGAACACGAGGAAAGTGGCATGTTTCATACTAAAAGTGATGAAACGTGCCACTTTCCTTGGTCCCCATCACCCTTGATCATACATGATAGGGTTGTGGCTTTGTTGAGTCTTGTCAAGCACTCATTATGCTTGTACAAGCTTGGTTCCTTAACCATCATGCATTGAAAATGCTTGGTTGATGGTTTGAGGGCCAAGAACTACACTCCTTTAAGCTTGTGTGATGATAAGGAGGGTTGGAGTACATACACTCCTTGAGAATACACTGCTTTGCCTCTGTTTGCTCTCTGTTACAGCAAAAAAAGGAAGTTCAGGGAAGGGGTAGCCGACCGGCCACCAGCAGTAGCCGACCAGCCACCAATGAAAAGTCGACCAGCCATCAATGAAAAGTTGTACAAGTGTGCTCCTGAGTTGGAGCAGAGGCATTCTGGAAGTCGGCAGCACTGTTGGTGTTCAAGCATGTGCAAACATAGGCTGCAATGGTAAGGCGGTGGCATTTTCGGGTGGAGAAGTCGAGCATGCATGCATCCCTCATCCCTCGAGGCCATTTAATTGCTTTATTTAGTTCGTTAGTGGTAGCTAATTTACTTGCTTTGTAATTAGTTAGTTAAAGTGTTTAGCTAATTAATTTGTTTTGTAATATTTAATTAGCTTAGAGTAGTTAGTTAATTACTTTCATGTTGTAATAATTTAGTTTAATTAGCGTAGCTAATTAGCTTATTCATTCACACCCTCCTCCACGAGGGCATAATGTTGTAATAAGTGTGCGTGCGTGTGTGTATGCCTTCCAACCCCACGTCTATTAATTAGCATATCGCATGCTTGCATCTATTCATTTGTCTTGCATGCACCGAAGCTCGACGCATCATTCAAACTACATTGCAATTTCGATATCTTCTTTGAATACATGTTTAATCGCATGTTCAAATCAATCATATGCCATATTAGTAGCCGCGCCTATTAATTGCATTATTGCATGTGTTGCATTAGGCATCTTATATAGTTAGAATCATGCATCTTTCTAACTAGCTTTTGTTTTGGCTTGGAGTACTCAGTAAGTTTTATGCTTTAGCATACTTGCATGAGTGTGATTGCCATATTACCATGATTAGCATGCTTGCCATGAGGCTATGTGCTTAAATGCTAAACTGCTTGCATGCCTGTGGATGGAGGCTTTGTTGTTTGAATTGGAACAGTTCAATGAATGTATGTTTTAAGCCCACTATGTTTGGTGGCAAATCCGCATTTTTAAGCCCACTTGAGGGTGGCAAATTCAAACCATTTTTCGAAAATAAACATGAGTTGAGTTGTTCCAATTCTTGGGACTAGTCTATACTTGCTTGTGCACGTCACATAGCAAAGCTAGTTTAATAACCGGAATAAGAACGCATAATGTTTATAAAAGAACATATCATGATTAGTAGAGGCCAATCTTTTGATCGGGCGAGCGGGAGTGCTCATTTCAAGACCTTCCCCTCACGTACCTAAGTTCCCGAGCCGAGGCAACTTTGGTGATGACGGACATGTGGCCTTTGGCACGAGTCAAGGCTTCCTAAATTTCCCACAAAAAAAAAATATTTACGTAGCGACTCTATAATCTGGCAAAGCAGTCTAATTTGGCATTATTTGATTTAAAATCGATTTTCCAAAATGATTGGGTAGATTTGGACTCTTTGGTATTTATCAGTTTTACCTTGCACTTGTAAGACTAGATTCAAAACCGCGAGTGTCCGAACTGTGAGGCCTTCTTTTCAAATCCTTTCCGAAAGGCGGGGCGTGAAAAAGGCGAGCCCACAGTTTCTGGCGACTCCGCTAGGGATTTAGAGAACTTGACTCGAACTCATGATATGTTATTTTGTCTACACTTATATGTTTCTTTGCATTTGCATTTGCATTTGCATTGGTGCGCCTAAGTCACAGTATTTGCCATCTGCTATTCCAGAGTGGTTTGTCGGAGGCTTGCTTGGAAAAGCTTGCCAAAAGGCTGACCGGTTGTGTACTCTGCCACGATGGGAACACAACCCTTGGATCTAGACTACCGCTGTACTGTTTGATCCTCCTTCCACTTCTCGGTGTTATGTGTGAGAGGTATATTAGGTAGTCTTGCCGAGGTACCCTTTTTGACTAATCAGGCTAGTTGCATATCGGAAGCCATAGAGACTGTTCCAAACTAAGACAGGTTGTTTACCGAATGCAGGAATTGTATGAAACCGCTTGTTTGCGTAGTGAACCCCTAGCTCCTGAAAAAACTAGGACAAGGTAACCCTACCCCATCATAGGGGTGTTTTGGCTCTCACTTAACTGGTATGTGCTTTACAGTGAAACTGTACAGGGATGTGCTTATCAGTTGCCAAGTTGGTATTTGTTTTGGGGCAGAATTCAATGTGGAATACAGTCACTCAGCTGTGATCATATCCGTTCCAATGAAATTGGGCTGAGATGCTGTCTATTTTCTCTTTTGCAAAGTAGTCCTGGAACCATAGCTTCAAAACGCTCCGATATCCCCCAGGTACTCTGGACTTGTATCGATAGACTTTGTCAGGTCGGAATTTCTTCAGAAGAAACCTGTGTTTACCTCACTCCCACCGGTTACAAGACGAAGGAGGTTGAGGCAGAATTCACTAGTGCAGTGTCTACAGCAGCCACCCTTCAATTCACCAGTGTCTAGTTAAGTCCGGGAACGGTCATCTACTTGTTGCTTAACACGAGTTCAAAACGCTGATTCTAAATGGCTCAGTATCCCCCATATAGTGTGGAAGAACTCATGCGGCATCTACAGCAAACAGTTGAAGCACTGCAACAAGACGCTACTCACCAAGCTGAGGTCGTATCCTGCCAAGCAGAAGTGATAGATAGGCTTCAGCAATAGCAACCACAACCGGTAGTAGTTTTTGCATCTCATGCACCTCCCACGGGTGACCTGACACCCAGAGCCACTACCCATACTGCTAATGTCCAAGAGACTTAGGGTAATCCGGCGGAGCCAATCCCAGCACAGGCCTCTAAAGCTCCTGTCTATCAACCCGAAGATCCGTTTGACTTTGGGGTTGACCCAACTGCACTTAAGGTCAATAAACTGGAGAAGTTATTCAAACGAGCACAAGGAGTGAACTCCATCCCGAATTTAGAGGACGGGTATACTGAATCTGCAGTTACCTTACCAGAGTGGTTTAAAATGTCACATATTGACCCCTTCGATGGCTCTAGAGACCCAATGGTGCACCTCTGCCTGTTTTCTGATATCCTGAGGCCAATGGGTTTGACCCTAGCCCAAAAGTTGTTTCTCTTCGGCCGAACCATGTCTAGGATAGTCGTTATCTGGTATGCTAAATTGGAGGACTTTGTGAAACAGAACTGGGAAGACATGGCCGAGGCCTTTATTGCTTAATACTCCTACAACACACAGATCGAGGTCACAACTCATGATCTCGAAGTCACCCGCCAAGAGCTAAAGGAGGGTTTCTCAGAGTTCGTGACGAGGTGGAGAGCAAAGGCCTCGATGATGACTACAAGGCCTTCCGAAAAAGATCAGATCAGGATGATTGTTCGGAATCTGCATGACAAGTTGCTACAGAAGATGATCGTTCTACCTTTGTTTACCTTTCCAGAGTTTCATGAAACAAGGGTTCAAATCGAGGATGCCATCAGACAAGGAATCTTTGTGGAAGAAAATGAGCCTTTGAGGAAGAATGTTGTCCGCGATTCAAATGCTACTACTGATGGTAGCACAGCTGCGAAATGCTCAGAAGTAAACACTGTCACCACTCTCTTCAATAGCCAAAAACCAACCACTTCAACGCGGCCCTAAGCCCGAAATTTCCATCCTCTTTACATGAGTCTCTCTCAAGCTTTGAAAATGTTGTGAGAAGAAGGGTACCTAGAGCTCCTACAACCTCAACCCCTTCCAAATCCTCTTCCACCAAGATATGACCCAGCTAAATACTGTGCCTATCATCAACAACACGCTCATGATACGAACCGTTGCATCCATCTCTGTCATAAGATTCAGGATCTTATTGATGAAGAGACTATAGCTCCACCAAAAGAACCTCAGGCCACCCCTAACCTGTTACCTCCACATCTCAATCTAATCCATACACTGCCATTCACCTACAACCCCAGCATATACATCACCCCGGCCCATCTACCCAAGCCTAAGGTGTTTATTCCAGAAAGCACGGACTTGTGCATGATGGATGAACTCGAACCCTAATTATCTCAAACCCATGAACCTACTACTTCTGATCTAATGAGCATGATTGAAGATTTGCAGAGAACTGTGGCAATTTAGCCTTTGGGGTTTTGGCTTCATCATCAACCACATCACATGCCAAAAATTTCACGCCAAAAGGCCCCCCAATCTTAGGGCGAGCTACTATTAAAAATGGCCAACCTAAAGCTATCTCAGGTTTGGGTAATGTCATATCGACAACAACTGGGCTCCGCTCTGATATAGCGATCCAATCCCTTGGCAAAGTGGAGGCAAGTGATAAGAACAAGGTAAGGGCAAGCATTGGTCCCTATGAACATCTTCAGTGGGCTGTTGAGGCTTTGAAAGCCGAAGGGCTGAACAAATAGCAAGTGCTCGCAGTTGTTGCGAAAACTGTCGATGACACTTTTGCCACTCAGGATGAGAGCATTCTGAATCAAGGGACAAGTCGAGAGAAGGGTTGTCGTACCAGAAACACCCATTTCAGCTCCGATCCTACACTCGGAAGAGATCATCAAACCCAGTTAGCACCTACCACCCCTTTTGCCGGTACATCCAATACAACCCCACAAATCTCAAGCCATTCGGCCCGAGGCCAGAGGGTCTTCGCCCCGCTTTACATGTCCTTATCCAAAGTCGTGGGTGTGTTGACCAAAAAGTGCCATCTCAAACCCCTTGAGCCTCGGCCTCTCTCGGATCCCCTTCCGGCCAAGCACAATACTGCCAAGTATTGTGCCTTCCATCAACAAATCGGTCATGACACTGACAGTTTTTTTCATCTTCGCCATGAAATACAAGATCTGGTCGATAAAGAGGGCATCGTTGCACTAGGTCCTACAAAGTCTATTGGTACTGGATCGATGAACTTGGGAGATAATATGATTATATGATCGGGGAATGAACCACCTTGCTGATGGCGATCATTTTACTCCAGATGTGGTGGGTGGCATGCACTGTTTTGAACAATTTGAAAATGTTGTTTCTTGTACGTTCTGACTTGGGTATTGAGTCTGTTTTGTTGTGTTGTATTAAGTCTGTCTTGTTGTATCGAGTCAGCCCTGTTGTGTTAGAGTCGGGTGATTTCGGGGGTGTTACCTCGAACATCACTATCTTGTTTTGTGTTTGTCTTTTACACTCTTTCTTTTGCATCTGTTTTTGCCATTGAGCCAATTGTGCCAGAAGATCTGAATGAAACGACAGTAATTTTCACCTAAATTTTTCTATGCCTTGAAGTCATTGCATTGACTTAAGTTTTTCAAAACTTTTCTCACACTATGAAAACAAAGAGGGAGGAATTCCTTTGCATTTGCAAAAATTTGATCAACTGAGAGAAAGAGAGGCATGCTAAGCCCTTAATGAATGAGATCATGCTTGTTAATGTGAGTACTGAGAAAGATCATGCTTGATCTAGATTGGCTCTACATAGTCTTCAGCGCGAGCGACTAGTCGCTTTCTTAAACGATTTCAAAAAATGTTTTGCGTAGTCCTGCGAAGACATGCGTGGAATTGATCTTGAGATTGTACAACATAGGATCACTCTCAGCCTCGAGACTCATCCCCTTTTACATTCAAACCTTGAACTTTGACTCAAAATGTTCAACGATCAACCAAAACATGAGGCTTGTATGGCCGGATTGGAAGCAGCTCTTGAACTAGGGGCAAGGAGGTCAGATGTCATCAAAGGAAGCTTGCAAAGCTAGGTCAGAAGTAGCCCTTGAGCTAGGGGTAAAAATGTCAGATGTGTTGAAAGATTCAAAGATGGGTCATTCCGCAAGCCAATGGAGATCGGCAAGAAAGCTAAATCCCAGAATGGAGAGAAGAGAAATTATTGCTGAAGGACAATTGAGTTCTTCTCCATAACACTAGGGGCAAATTCAGACCCTAATTGGATGGACTCCTACATCATCAGTGAACAGCAGCCATTCTCTTGGATTCAGATAACTTCGAGATCTAAAAATCGATCAACATGGACAAAGTTAAACTTTTCTATCCTTGAGAGGCTCGCTGGGCCGAAAACTAGGAAGGGCGACCCAGGCCAAAGTTAGAGCAAAAAGAAAAAGAATAAAAAATGAAAAAAAAAAAGAAGAGAAACAAAAAAATGAAAAGACGAAGAAAAAAAAGAAAGAAGAAAAGAGAAAAGAGAAAAATAATGAAAAGAAAAGAAAAATTGAGCTCGCAAGGTTGAAAACCTGAACGGGCGGCTTTGGCAAAAGTTAGAGAGTAAAAGGAGAGTGTTAACACCCGAGTGTACCTTAACCCGGAACTACGTACGGCCTAATTCCCATTTTTGGGATACGTAGGCAACTTCATCCTAAAGTTCGGCCCCAATCATTTTTAGTCTGCTTGTCTCATCAGGGTTGATTAGCTTATCCTTGTTCAAACTCGGCTATCTGATCCATGTGCAAATTGGCCTGTTTTCGTTCAAATTCAGGTGTCCTATTCTGTTACAAAATTCAGCTACCAGACAAAACAAATTCAGATCTGAGATTGTGCATCTCGAGAGTAGATTCCATGTTGGTTGAGCAATGGCCATTTGCAAAAATAGTTTTGAAGATTTTTAATGAGGTTGACTAGTTTTCTCGAAAATTATTTTATTTTTCCAAAACTAGACCATTTCTTGGACCCAAAAAAGGAAAATTTTCAATGCGCACAACCTAACTTGCATGATTTCAAATCAAAAAATTGAACAAGTATATTAATCTAACTCTCATGTTGGTCAAAATTGTTTAGTAGAAGGCCAAAAACAAAAAATGGTCAAAATGATGAACTAGGGGCACAGTCGAGTCAGGTTTTCTATCTTTTCCCCCTTTATCAATGCACTTGCCAGAAAAGGCGCAACTGAAGCTAACAGCAGAAGGCCAAAACCTTTTTTATCCTCCAAACAATGAGGTATCAAGCCAAGTGCGAAGCACGAATTGAAAACGGAGCTAGATATTCGGTTCCCTCATCTGGACGATCACGCTCAAATTGGTATCTGACCCAGAATAGGGATGTAGAAAATGCAATGTGTGAGACCAATCAATTGTATTCCTGGTCGATGGGACATGCTGTAACTCACCTCGATCAAGCTAAACCAGTGGCGTCGTCAACCGATGTTCGTTGCGGATCTGCTGCACACCCAGTTGTAGTGCAACCCCTCTGTGGGAAAGTTCACAAGTTGTGAGCGAAAGAAAGAGAATCTAGTAGAATACTAGGGGCAAAAGCCCACAACTTCCTATTTATTCATTAACCCCCCAAGGGAGGGATAAAAAATAAGAGAGATTAAAGAATAGAGAGATGTGCGCTGAGAGGAAAAAGTGAGGAAAGGGCTTGTTAGAGGAATAGAGATTGAGTGCCATAGTGATGTGAGATCACAAATAAGAAAGGGTGGGAAACAATACCCAGAGAACCAGGCTCCACGTAAACTGAGAAGTCTCTCACCATTGGAACACATTCGAGTGTTGTGTTTGTTGTTTGTCTCGATTCTTGTTTTGAGTCGTTTATAGTTGTGTTGTTTTTACCTTTATTTTCCTTTGTTGAGTCATGGTGTATTGTGGTCAATCATAGGCTCAATACCTGGTTAAGAACTCATTTCTCAATTTCAATTGCAAAAATAAATCGATTTGTGCTCAGAGTGCTGTGCCATTCTCCACATTTATACAAAATAGGATTCTTTCTTTTATAAACTGTAGGGTTCAACCCAGGTCATGTAAGAACAATAGAACAAGGACCTATCTAAAGCTATATAGGTTCCAAACTGCAAAGCAAAAAAAAAGAGGAAAAATTGGAGCATCTGAGTTTGTTTCACCTTCAGTAATTTCCGAGATTGCATTCCGAATGTACCTCCTCAGGTCTTGTCAATGCTCCGAAGTATGAGTGTACCTCTACCTCAAGCTCAAGCTCAAGCTCAAGCCTGCTTCAAGCCAGAATGGCGATCAAAGTCCCACCCCCGAAAACCAATCCCTGCCAAAGGCGTCTTGGCTGTGTTTGCAATGAGTTTCTAGAAGACCAACTACAACGGTGGAAACTAGAATTCGAATGGCTGATTTGCGAGACTAAAGTCTGGTTTAAATACCCAGAGGTGTATCCCTGGCTTGAAATCTGTATGGCAACCCCATAGATTGAGATAGCATGTGTACGCCTCAGTTCTGGATACTGAACCAACCTAGTCTGGATACTGGATACTAGATACTAGATACTGAACCCCATAGATTGAGATAGCATGTATGAGAATAGGGAAAGTTGTGAATATGATTGGGAAGAAAAACGGCATCTGTGGCTTCTACATGCAGAGGTTACCCCTTGTCAGCATTTCAGGACCTTTGTACTGTGAGTTGAAGGTAAAGGTTCGAAGAACACAAGGTAAGAGTTCGAAGAACACAAGGGGAGATCTCCGTTAGAGTAGAGTAGTTCATCGCCACTCGTCCCATGAGGTGCTTACTAAAGTGACGCTTTGTTTGTTTATTGCATTCCCTAAACATCATGCACTACATTGCTTGTAATATGTACCATATCATCGCACTTATTGCATTTATTTGCATCTTGCATTATCTTGTATCTTTTATCCTTTTACGCTGAGTAGCATTTAGGATCATTGTCCCCCGGGGCTTTCTCAGGATGCGTGGAACGTGCTCTTGATTGGTTTTCTTTGGACCTCTTCTCACGATTTCAGCATGGTTAAAGTGTCCCTTTCCTCACACAATTTCAGCGTGTTCGGAATTTATCTCAGGATGTGTGGAATGCGCTCCTGATGGCTTTTCTTTGGATCTTTGCTCATGATTTCAGCGTGGTTAGAGCGTCCCTTTCCTCACATAATTTCAACGTGTTTGGAATTTATCTCAGGATACATGGAACGCGCTCCTGATTGGTTTTCTTTGGACCTCTTCTCACGATTTTAGCGTGGTTAGAGTATCTCTTTCCTCACACGATTGCAACGTGTTTGGAATTTATCTCAGGTTGTATGGAACACGCCCCTGAGTAATTGTTTTCAGACCTCTTCTCACGATTTCAGCGCGGTTAGAGTATTCATTTCCTCACACGATTTCTGTGTGTTTGGAATTTATTCTTCCTCCTTTCATAATTCCAACATGATTGGAGTATGTCACCCTTTGCATCTACTACACTATCCATTGCATCATACCATTTTTTCGCCTGCATCCTTTCCATGTTAAGCTTAGTCTAGCATATGCTCATACATTTCCTTCGTTGAAGCATAGCTTTGCATGTATAGGTACTTATACCACTAAGAAAATTGTGGTCTGAGGGTTTCGACACCTTTTCTGTGTTAGACGTGATTTGTTTTGTGTCCATACCTTTTCTAGGTAAAATGTGGTTCGTCTTGCGCCTTATTCACGCATCCATTACATCGTGCTTTGTTTTGTTGCATTCAGCATTTAGGATCACGATCTTTTCTCAGCAAATCATTCCTCACTTATATCATCCCACCCAATTACTCGTATTCTTTTTGCTAAACACATAGTTCTGCATAAGCATGCACCTATTCCGCAAGAATTGTGGTTAGAATGCTCCGGCACCTTTTCTTTGGTAAACGTAGTTTGATTTTGCATCTCCATCCCTTTATGGTATTTGTGTGGTTTTGTACTGCTTGTGGATTGATTATTTATTCACATTGTATATCATTACATTGTTTCGTTGCATTGTGTATCATTCGCATTCTGTCCTTGAACTACGCTAGTTTGATTCCTTGCAATGGGATACGTAGGCAAGCCTCGGGTTCAACCAACTGCATTTGTATTTTGTTTATTTGTCCATGTCTTCGGCCTTGTCAAAAATGGGTCGTCTCTAGCTTTGATATTCACTCACGTCATTTCATGACTTTCGAGTTCTGTCAAAGAGGAGCAACTGTAAACACCCCATTTTTGACCGCCATTAAGACTTGGGTGCTACTGATTGCTTACTTGATCGTGAAGGTTATGTTGTGCAAAGGTTCGATTTCTTCAGCAAGGAGAGCTCCAAATCCCAACCTCACACCCCATTTTGGACCAAAAACTATTTCGACCAAAAAGATTTTTAGACCTTAAAAACCCTCTCTTCAAAATATTTCTGAAAAAGTTCCTACGATGTTCCGAGGCTCACATTTCGTTAAATGTTGCACTTTTCGGTAAACCGAGCAAGGACAAAGTGGAAATGCATGAAAGAGGTGAAATTTTTTAAAAATCTTTCAAAACACCTTATTTAGAGGTTTAGAGTTGAAGAAAATTGGAGGAGAGGGAAGAAACCTAGTTGGGGAAAAAGTTGGGCATGAACCGTTAAGAGAAAGTCGAGCAGCACTCGCTAAATCAGGCCTATCATTTTGTATACTTGGATTTCAGCTATGAGGCTACCATTGTTGGAAATTGGACTTCCGGGGCTTCATTTTACACTCAAGAATCTCCCAAATCCAAGTCCGGATGAGGGAGCTATGGTTGGTTGAAGTTGGGCATCAAGCCGATGGAACCGAAACTGAGCAGTCTTCACTAAAAGAGACATATCTTTTTGCCCACTTGGAATTTTGATGTGAGGCTATCACTATTGGAAAGAATACTTTCGGGGCTACAAGTTAGACTCAAGAATGACCTGCAAAGGAGTCTAGATGAAGGAGATATGCCTAATTAAAGTTAGGGCCAGAAACTAGTTTTTGCTTGTTGGCCACCAGTGAAGCTTGTCGGCCATGTGTCGGCCACAAATGGACTTTGATGGCCACAGGTCGACCAGGAGTGATCCTTGTCAGCCACCAATGGTGGCCGGTCGGCCACAAGTGTCCAGAAAGCTCAAAGTTTGTAGATATTTTCCTCCAGCGGTATCACACAACTCCAGTTGTCTCTAATTTAGATATTTTTGACCTGAAGCCATATTTTTCTATATATAGAGGCCATTCTCTATTTTTTTCAAGGTTGGAAATGTTTGGGAGCCTCTCTCTCTGAAATCTCTATATATATATATATATATTTCTCTCTCTCTCTCTCTCTCTCTCTCTCTCTCTCTCTCGCCCTTTTTGTGCATACAAGTAGAGATACACTTCTCCTTTGCCTAGACATCCTTAATCAAAGTTTCTTATATTTAGGATGAGATTCCTTGGGACCTTCTTTGAGCTTTAGAATGTGATTTTAGTTTGATTTGGTGCCTCATTTGTGCCTAAAGTGTGCTTAGCTTCAAGAGGTATAACCTTTACCCGTTAAGCTTGTTTTTCATACTTGTTTTTGCCATCATTTTGTATTGTTTTTGGGGTGGTTTTGAACTAAAAAACCCTCTATTTTTATGAGTTAAAAGTGTTGGTTTAAGGCCATTTCAAGTTAGGAGGTGGTTCACCCTTCTCACTCCTTTGTTGTTAAAGCTTTTGTGCCATCTTTCCTCACATTCAAATCAAAATTTTTGGGCCTTTAAACCACTGAAATTCAGAAGTTTTTCAGTGGTAAAAACTTTTTTGAAGTCCAAAATTGGAGGGGTTCGCCTCCCCTCCTTGTGTCTTATTTACATGCCTAGATAGCTTAACATATAAGCATGTTTTTCTAGCATTTTATAGCTTAATCTCAGCATGTTTTTGCCTCTGATTTGGGCTGCTTCAGCTCTATTTTGGGCTGTTTGTGTTATATGAGTAATCTTTTGCATGGTTATAGTGCAACCCCACGTTTTAGCTTATTGTTTTAACTACTCTTGCCTTCATTCCAGCATGTTTTCCAACTGATTTTGGGCTGTAAAAACTCTGTGTTTTTGGGTTGAAGCTTGGTTCCTAAGTCTATTAAAGGTTGAGGGGTTGATAGCCCTTCTTTGTATCTTGTTTTAGAGGCCTTTGCCCTTGTGTTTCCCACCCTTTTGCTATCTTTTTCCAAGCTTTTAAATACTATTTTTTTTAGAGCTATTTCAGTGGATAAAAACATGTTTTGAAGTCCAAAAATGAAGGAGGTAGCCTCCTCTCCTTGTGTTTTGCTTACTAGTCTAGCATGCTTCATGTTTTAGCCTATTATTCTAGCTTGTGTTAGCTTAATTTCATAATGTTTTAAGCTATATTTTAGGCTATTTTGCATCTGTTTTGGGTTGGTTGTTGCTTTTGAGCTTTGTATTGTATAGCTGTGGTGTAATTTCCTTCACTAGCTTAGTGTTTCTAGGCATTGAGCATCATTTGTGTGTTGGTTGCATGTTTTAATGCTTTTTCATGCCTAATTCCAGCACTTAAAATCTCTACAACCTCTCACTTTGCTTCATTTTTTCATTTTGCTTTGAGGGTTGTTTCAACCTGAGAGTTGTTTAAGGTTGAGGTTGAGGCTCATGCTTAATGGTTTAATCCTCTTTTGAGGGTTCATTACCAACGGCATGAAGCTTTCCTCATGCCTTGAACTTCTCCTCGGTTGACACCTCTTTCGCTTTAGAAGACACTCACTTTTGGACTTACTCGATTAAAGAATGGATCGGTAACTAAAATGAGTAAATAAAACATGGCAAGTAAAAAAGGCAAGATAAGCATCTTTGTGTTGCATTGCATGTGTTCGGATCGGACGTTAATTCAAACACGAGAAAAATGAGACGTTTCATACTAAAAGTGATGAAACGTGCCACTTTCCTTGGTCACCATTACCCTTGATCAAACATGATAGGGTTGTGGCTTTGTTAAGTCTTCTTGGGCACTCATTAAGATTGTACAAGCTTGGTTCCTTAGGCATCATGCATTGAAAATGCTTGGTTGATGGTTTGAGGGCCAAGAACTACACTCCTTTGAGCTTGTGTGATGATAAAGAGCGTAGCGGTACATACACTCCTTGAGAATACACCGCTTTGCCTCTGTTTGCTCTCTGTTGCAAAAAAAAAAAAAGAAAGTTCACGGAAGGGGCAGACGACTGGCCACCAGCAGTAGCCGACCAACCACCGGCAGTAGCCGACCGACCATCAATGAAAAATTGCACAAGTGTGCTTCTGAGTTGGAGCAGAGGCATTCTAGAAGTCGGCAGCACTGTTGGTGTTCAAGCATGTGCAAATAGAGGTTGCAATGGCAAGGCGATGGCATTTTTGGGCGGAGAAGTCGAGCATGCATGCATCCCTCGTCCCTCGAGGCCATTTAACTGCTTTATTTAGTTCATTAGTGGTAGCTAATTTACTTGCTTTGTAATTAGTTAGTTAAAGTGTTTAGCTAATTAATTCGTTTTGTAATATTTAATTAGCTTAGAATAGTTAGTTAATTAGTTTCGTGTTGTAATAACTTAGCTTAATTAGCGTAGCTAGTTAGCTTATTCATTCGGACCCTCCTTCGCAAGGGCGTAATGTTGTAATAAGTGTGCGTCTGTGTGTATGTCTTCCAACCCCACGTCTTTCTCCCTTTTATTTAATCGCTTTCTATTGTTAGATTAGCATATCGTATGCTTGCATCCATTTATTTGTCTTGCATGCACTGAGGCTCGGCGCATCATTCAAATTGCATTGCAATTTCAATATCTTCTTTGAATACATGTTTAATCACATGTTGTTCAAATCAATCATATGCCATATTAGTAGCCGAGCCTATTAATTGCATGTGTTGCATTAGGCATATTTTATAGTTAGGATCATGCATCTTTCTAACTAGCTTTTGTTTTGGCTTAGAGTACTCGGTAAGTTTTATGCTTTAGCATACTTGCATGAGTGTGATTGTCATATTGCCATGATTAGCATGCTTTCCATGAGGCTATGTGCTTAAATACTAAACTGCTTGAATGCCTGTGGATGGAGGCTTTGTTATTTGAATTGAAACAGTTCAACGAATGTACATTTTAAGCTTACTTTTTTAAGTGGCAAATCATGTTTTAAGTCCACCATGTTTGGTGGCAAATCTGCATTTTTAAGCCCACTTGAGGGTGGCAAATTCAAACCATTTTTCGAAAACAAAAATGAGTTAAGTTGTTCCAATTCTTGCGACTAGTCTATATTTTCTTGTACGCATCACATAGTAAAGCTAGTTTAATAACCGGAATAAGAATGCATAATTTTTATAAAAGAACATATCATGATTAATAGAGGCCGATCTTTTGATCGGGCGAGCGTGGGTGCTCATTTCAGGACCTTCCCCTCTCGTACCTAAGGTCCCGAGCTGAGGCAACTTTGGTGATGACGGCCTTTGGCACGAGTCAGGGTTTCCTAAATTTTTCCAAAACAAAATATTTAGATGGCGACTCTGCAATCTGGCAAAGTAGTCAAATTTTGACATTATTTGATTTAAAATCGATTTTCCAAAACGACTTGCCGGATTTGGACTCTTTGGTGTTTATCAGTTTCACATTGCACTTGTGAGACTAGATTCAGAACCGTTAGAGTCCGAACTGTGAGGCCTTCTTTTTAAACCCTTTCCGAAAGGCGGGGTGTGAAAAAAGGCGAGCCCACAGTTTCTTGTCTCTCTTTTCTTTTTCTCTCTATTTTCCCAAATATAACTTATAGACAAGTTAAAGGTATAAGCAGCTCCTACCTGTTACTCTGTGATTTCATACCATACTTCTGCCCAGTTGGTAAGGATGGACATTGTTGATGGTTGGCATGACTGGATGTGTTCCTAGACTTATAGAGATATAGCTCGATGTTGTCCTTGGTTGGCTCTTCGAGCTATGACTCAAGAGATGTTCCCATTTCCAAGTGTGCAAGTAGTCGATCTGACTTGCATCGTTTACTACTTTCCTCATTGGATTCTATAACAATTTGGGCATAAGTAGGTGGCTCATTTGGGTTCATTTTCGTTCCTACCTTTCTTTTAGGGCTTAGCATTTAAAGCAAACATCAAAACTTAGCAGGACAAAACACTCATGATAGTAGGAGAAGTTTTCAATTCTTGTTGTTGAGTGCATATATTTGATGGCTAGGCGTGAGATCTAATGGGTGAAACACACAATGAAAGCATTCAAGAGAATAAGGGGTGATTCTAACTCGACTCGCGGTACCCCTAGTTTAAAGTTTTGTCCCCACTTTCTTTTTACTTTAGCATTTCAAAACTTTTGTTGAATGGGAATTAGTTAGTTTGCTTTCATTTATTATGTTTAAGATTATTATCAATAAAACAACGCAGCGGAGTTTATTCCTTTATTTTCAAAACTTTAATACAATTGGTCAACCAGAAAGGAACACAAATCACTCACTCTTCTCATTAAAAACAATTCAAAATACATTTTTCAAATTCACTAATTAAACATTTCCATAACCAAATCCATGAGTTATACAACTAAAAATCTCCCAATGCTCGAAAATCTGGTGCTCGATGTTGATGATTGGTGCTAGCTAGGCGATAGAACTTGGATGAGATATAGCCCGCATCATAATATCCAAGAGAAGACTTAAACATATGAAATGTTAACCTTTCATTTTATATTCCTTTACCATACAAAAGATGACATATGCACATATACATTGAAATCCTAGATCTTAAATCTATAGCATATGACATGCATACATGAATGAAATAAAAGGAAAATCAGATAAGCTATATCTTTTCAATACATTGCTTGGTTACAGTAAGATGGATCAAATCCAAAACAATTAAAAAGCTCGAGGCTTGTGCAAAATATAATTACAACAAAAGAAACAAAATGAGCCTTCAGCTCCATAGTCCTCCCAAACTAAGTCCTTGGTGGAAGCATATCATTAGTACATAGAAGTTGTTTTCCACGTCGGGTGAGCTAAAACCCAGTAGAGATACTTTAACACAATATATAAATCTTAAAGAAGTCATAAGGTGAATGCATATGTATGCCATTTGTCAAATGCTTTACATTTTCATTTCAAAATAATTCCATGCTAGCATTATATATCAATTCATGAAAAATATCCTTTTATATCAGAAAACAAGGTAGTGGATACAAAACACTGAGGATCTCTAAGTAAGTGTCTGCCAGCAAGCTATACAAGCACTATTAAAGCCATTTTAATGGTACTAACCGGAAGGATTGACACCTAACCGCATGAGTTTCTGGACTGTCACCAAGGACACACATGCCAATATAATAACCACAACCACAGCCTCTAACCAGATTCACCAAGGTAAACTCTCATTTTTCTGAAAAATAATACATTTTCAATGTTTAAGTATGAAACAATGCTCAATGCAAGATATATGAATAATTAGTTTCAATTCACCTAATCCTCATGCAATTTTTACAGCAATCAAAGTTATCCTCCACCGATAGCTCAAAACAGATATTTTTACTCAACAGATAATTTTCCAACAATAGATATAATCTCATCATTTTCAAAATGTATGCAATACTACATATCCAACTGCACTCTCACCATCAACAGATGCATTTCTCTTATCTTTTCAAAACCCAACATCTTTTCCCTTTTCTTTTATAAATCAAATATCACTGATTTCAACAAAACCTCATTTACTTTCAAAATCACATTTAAGTAAGAAAATTCTAACATTTCAACACAACCTAACATTTTATACACTTCCACAACCTTTCTTAATAATTTATTTGAAAAACCCCTCTTTTACATTTCAAAATCAAACTCTAGGTTTAACTCAAAATCCCCAAATCACTAAACCTTTCAAAGTAGCAAATAACTAGGCTAAGAATCATACCAAAGGTTGAAGAAATTCCTACCTGAAGAGTAGATGAGGAAGAGAGCGAGAGTAAAACTTTGACGGAGCCGAAAACAAGATCCTCTCCAATTAGAATGAAACTTATGACGAGCTCTACCTTTTTCTCCAAAGAGCTATGCTATGGTGGAGAAATCAATGAGGGAAGGTGTATTTGAGGTTTTAAAACAAGAACTAGAGAGAGAGAGAAAGAGAGAGAGAGAGAGAGAGAGAGAGAGAGAGTGAAGAAATTAGGATTAGAGATGTTTTAGAGAGAGAAAGGAATGAAAAAGTGACTAAAATGTTTCTTTCCCTGATCTGATATACGCACAGACCGCTTGAGCAACCAAAACACAACTCAAGCATTAGACACAATAAGTAATACCGCTCGAGCACCTAGTGATCTCCTTCTAAAAGTTTTGCAGACTTGCAAAAGACCGCTCCAGCATCGGAAATATCGTTCAAGCGAAGATACCCCACTCCTAGAAGTTTTGCAGACTTGCAGAAGACCACTCGAGTGAAGATACCCCACTCCCAGAAGTTTTGCAGACCTACAAAATACTAGGAGATCTTAAAGACCGCTCGAGTGACCAAAACACCACTCGAACAGACAAGAAAAAAAACGAGACAGCAACTCTTTTGAAAAACTAACTCCTAACCTATTTCAAACATAACCAACACTCAACCCAACTATCAACAATTATGAAAAGAGCATGAACAACAATTAAAGACATAGAATTCCAAATCTAAAAGCCAAAAATGGGTTTGGTCTAAACTAGAACCGTTATATTCACATTACCCAAAAATTCATAAAATTTTATTTCATGAATATTCACATTACAATTACCACACTCCTTGGAAAAATTCACCTTAAAGAGATTCACACCTATATATTACATAAAGATAATGGGGTTTCAAACCCATAAAGCCTTTAAGAGTTTCAAGTTCCCAATCTAAATTTCATAATTTTTTGATTTTTAAAAATTAAAAAAATCTTCTATTGACTAGTTTTTATACAAGGAAAAAAAAATAAAGAAAATAAGAATTAATATCTCTTGATTTATGACTTTCAAATGGAAAGTATATCAAATCTATAAAAATAAATAAATAGAAATTGTACTAATCCATTTCAAAATTCAAATTTGAGGGTCGCTAAATATGAAAAGCAATCTATTAATTTAAATTTAAAATTGACACAATATAAATTTAAAATTATAATGATCTATCACATGATTTATAAGTTTTAAAGACAAATTTAAAATTATCATATTTTGTTTATAATTGTTGTATTAACGAGCAATAAGAATAACATTGAGATTATTTATATATTTTACAAAAGAATGATTTTAAGAAGAGTTTTAAAACCTTATATATAATCTATATACTATTATAATTGCAAAACGTTGTCATCTTATTAAAGGTAAAACTTGCAATTCTTTTTTATTTTGTTTAATTTTTGGTAATATGTGTCACAATATAATTGGTCTATAAATTAATTTTATATTCTTAAAATAAAATTTTAAATTTAGGTTCTTCCTTAAATTATATTACCAGAATAAAATCAATATTCATTCCTTAATTTATGCATCTTTTATTAAATTAAAATAAAATTTTAAATTTAAATTCCTTTTAAAATTATGTTACTACAATTAAAATGAGATCAATATTAACATGTGCCATAATGATGTGTCAAAATACTATTAGTCCAAACATAATATCTTGTTAAATACTCATATTCAAATTATTAATTGTTATTAAAACTTTATATTTTTATTTTTTTAATTTTTGGTTTTAAATTTTATAATTTTTTTGAATGGACTTAACCAATAAATTTTTTTTAATACAAATTTTTTTTTTTTTTTTAACAAAAGACAAACATTAAGAAAATGAATGATTTTTTTAACAATTGCCAAACATAATGAATTATATTATATTTTTTTATTTTTTATCTCAATTGTCAATTAAACAAATTAAAATAAAAAAAAATAATTTTTTTTGGCTTAAATAGTTAAGAAGTGGCTTTTGCTAAAACCAAATAGAAATAAACATTTTTTGTCTATTAAATGTAATAGTTGGTAAAACTTATTATTTTATATAATAAAAAAAGAACATGAGAGGTACACATGATACTTTATTGTTTCAGTAATGCTACAAACCCACTTTCACATATAATGATGTGGCAAGGGAGTTGGGCCCCCATGTCATTGAATGTATATCTAATCAAGAGTTGACATATATGATACCACATCATTGTGGGTACAATTGTGAGTATTTTTTTTGTAAGTCTCAAACATTTTTCTTATTGTTCGTTTATACTTTTGTAGCACTTATGAAACATAGTGGATCCTGTTAATTTTTTTTATTTTATTTTAAATCTCAATTGTCAATTAAACAAACTAAAAGAAAAATAAAAATGAAAGAAAATTTGACTCAAATTGCTAAAAAGTGATTTTTGCTAAAACAAATATAAATAAATGTTATTTTTCTAACAAAAATGATGGTCCATGAAATATCTTTTTTTTATTTTAAAAAAATGAAGGTTATAGGTGATCATTTATTAGTCATTAGAATTATTTTCAAATCAAATGAAAATAACATTCTAAATTTTCTTCTTATCCTTTTTTTTTTTATCCAGAAACTTTATTTTGTAAGAAATTTAATTTTACTGCAATTTTTAAATTAAAAATAATTTTTAAAAAATCATATTTAAATTATTTTGTGTCATTATAAAATGTAAATTTTTTTAATATCAACTTATTCGATGATCCATTTCTAAAAAGTGTATTTGCTTTTTTTATTAATATTAAATTTTTATATATTATTAAAAAAATTAATTAGCAAATAATTTTATATATTTATATATACAATTTTGTTTCAGTTGCTTAGGTTATTTGGTATCTCTGCCCAAGTCTATTTAAATTTTTTTGAATTTTACATAGATTTTAACTGAATTAAAAATTATGTTGCCCAATCTTTAAAAATTTACAGGCTTGACTTGAGTTGCTCGTATTTAACTCTCCCAAATTCACAACTCTAGCAAGGGGGATTGAAAATTACATTATCAAAATTGTGACAAACCAAAAATTGATACATAAATTGTGATGAAAATTGTGAAACTTCAACTGTAGGTTTCGATATTTTTTTTGTTTTTATAATTTACATATAAAAATCTAACTATTTATATTATTTTATATAAATATAATTTATTATTTTTTTCACATCTCGTGCACAAACATGAATTTTCACTAGTTATTATCTAACTACGATGATTTTTTATAGCTAATAATAATACAAAAGATAAATTAAATTAGATACCCTCTTGAAATTTTCTGCTACAATCAAACTAGCTATTGGATTAGGATAGGGGTGTAAAAATGGCCCGTAGGCGGCTCGAAGCCTGCCCGCGACTCAGGATGGGCCCGATCCGGTTAGGCTCGAGACCCTAGGTCTGTGCCTGGGCTGTCATTTTGAAACCAAGCCCGACTCGTGGCGTGGCCCACTCAAGTCTCAGCCAAAGGCCTAGTCTGCCCAAGGTCTAGTGTCATTTTTAGTTGAAAATAATAAAATTTTGATAATAAAAATAAATATATATATACATATATTTTTAAAAATGTTTAGGCCCACCTAGGCCCAACCCAAACCCAAACCCAAGCTCAAGCCCAAGCCCAAGCCAAGCTGGCCCGCCCAAGGCTCGAATATCCCTGAGCCTAGGCCTAATTTTTTGGCTTGTGACCTGGCTCGGCCCAGCCCAAATTTTGACAGGAGTCCAGGCGGCCCGATATGGGCCGGTCCGAGCATGGGCTCGGTTGAACAGCTAGATTAGATCCAATTTACACCCCTAGACAACGTTGTCAAAATCTACAGATATATTAAAAATGTAATTTCTACGATCTTTTTGAAAGGTATGAAGTAATTGGAATTGTAAATTATGAACCGACGAGACTAACTCACCGTTTGGCATTGACTTTTTTGAGTTAGAACTTTTTTAGCTTATGACTAAAAAGTTCGTTTGATTTGACTTTTTTAGTTTTTTTTACTTTTGTGAGAGAAAAAGTAAAATGATTATGATTTGCATGTGACATTTTTGTCTTATTAACTTATTTAATCTATTTTGTCTTTTTATATTTTTTTAGCCCAACTGAATTAGCCAAACGAAAGCTACATACTATACAAGTTCCAATTATGAGATTTATGGATGGAAACCCTTTTTCCTTATTGTTCTTTACTGCTATTAAGAGAATCTTTAATGTGGCTCTTTAAAAGAAGTTTATTAACTATTATAATTAGTTTTAATATTATTTTGTTCTCTTCAACGGACTAATTACTATAATAACTATTTTAATATGATTCTTGTAGACTATCTATATTTGGAGAGTATTGGGGGACTTTTTAAACTAATTTGTATGGATAAATATGTAAAATAAAGAGTAACGTGGGAGTACATAGATAAAAAAAATTAACCAAGTAAAATAAAGAAGGGTCCAGCTCCTCTCCAGTTTAGAAACGGACTAGATAGGGTTGTTGGGCCACCAGGGGCCCGACTCCAGGCCCATCTTGATGATCCAAACCGTTGAATATGTAAAGCTTGTTAAATATATAATCCTTGTAAAAAATCTCGTTAATCAGGCATCGATAGTCCCTTGATCTACTTGCATTTGTGTCTATGATTTATTTTTTAAATCATAATTGTCATTGAACACAAATACATTATGATCAAATAGCTATTGATATCCGATCAATGTAATTTTTTTTTATAGAGATGATGTAATCAACGAACTCCACATATTGACAGTTTGGATAATTAAGATGGGCTCAGAATCAAGCCCACCACGACCCAAAAGCACTGTCTAGTCGAGAGAAGTTGTGGCCAATAAAGAACATATTTTTTTTATATTTTTAGCTAATATAAAATGAAAAGTAGTATGGAAGTTGCTCTAATAGAAATGCCATATATAAAAATGTTAGAGATTCCAAAAGTTTTATCAAAATTTCTACCAAATGTCTTACATAGATATGGGACTCACATGGGACCCACATGGTGTGAGTCTCACACCCATGTAAGACATTTGATAAAAATTTTAGTAGAACTTTTGGAATGTCTAACATCGTTCCATCATACAAGTTCTTTTCAAAAAAAAAAAAAAAAATTTGATTTTTGTGCAAAATTGCGTGGAAACACTTGTTCAAAATTAATGCATTACTAGATTCAATTATAGTATTAATATGTACAATGGAAATATGAAATTTATGAATTAATGCATTCCTAAATTCAATTATAATAGCTTGTTAAAGTTTGGTTTGATAATTTAACGAATTTAAAATTATGCTTAAGTTTGGCTTGTTTACATAACGAGTCGATCTCGAATGAGCAAAATACATGTTGAACTCGAGTAGCTTGATTTTTTATAATATATAAAACTTTATTCAATATGAGTAGCAAATTGTGCAAACTTAACGAGTTTAAAATTGTAGTCAAATTTAACTTATTTATATAACAAGTTAATTTTGAACAAGTTTTTAACGAGTCATTTATAAATCGAGTTCAAATAAATTCATTCGTCTAGCAACTCTATTATTAAATCTGATTTGCCAATGAAATACATATATGAGCTGACAAAAATTCTAAGGCCATTCAGTAAAAATATACCAATAAAGAATAATTGTAATGCTCAAAAAATAATTTAACAATATTCCATTTATTAACAATGTTACAATTGATTAACAATCTCATAACTTCTATTCATTATAACTTTGATCATTACAAAAGATGACATGTGCTATATATATTCACAAATCCTAAATTCTGAATTTATAGCATGTGGCATGGGTACAAGTGCAAAAAGGAAAATAAAACCAAATAAGGAAATGCTATGGCTTACAACTTTCTAAGACAGTACTTGGTTACAACAAAATGAGTTCAAACTCAATATAAATAAAACCCGAGACTTAAACAAAATAATTACATCAAAAAAACCAAAAAAAAAAAAAGCCATAAGGCTCCGAGTCCTCCCAAACAATGTCCTTGGCAAAGGCATATCATCAGCACCAGAAAGTTGTTTTCCACATAGAGTGAGTCAAAGCCTAGTAAAGATACTCTAACAGGACGAAGGCAATCCAAGCCGCCTTCTCTGGTGCACAACCCAAGCTGCCCTTCGACACACCACCAAAGTCGCGTCCTGGCGCACCATCCAAACTACCCCCTAGTGCACTCAGTCATCTGTTGACATCATCGTTCAGCACCACGTTATAAGTTATTATGTGCCACGCTTGCTGGTTCAACATCCAGTCTCTACAACAGTCTGACATAGCCCCATAAACTACTCCGACATTGATTCCAGCTAGTTCCTACAATGGTCCAGCATGACCTTAAACTGTCCCGACATTAGTTTCAGCTAGTTCTTACAACGGTCCGATATGACCATAAACTGTCTCCCGACATTAATTCCGGCCTTTGATCTATCTCAAGCGCCATTGTGCTCCCGTTCAAACTTTGTAATCTATTTGCCTTTTATTTTATTTAGTTTTATTTCATATTTTAATTTCTGTTTCCAAACTCAAGATGTTTATCCTCGCTGAATTTGAGGGGGGATGTTAATGTATATATGGTATATATTCCTAAATATATTAGGTATTGATATATGTGTATTGCCATAATTAGGTTATTATAGGATACTCTTTCTAAGCCTATATATACATGTCTTCTATTGTATATGATTAATTCATTGAATATAATATATATTATTTCTTCTCTGTCTACTATTGTAACAATTAAGATTTTTTTCTTTTCCAACGAAAGTTAGTTATTATTAGTTATTAAATGAACACATATGGGAGTTGGTCTCTCTATCCTTGCAAATCACCAAGGGGGTGTTTGATTGACCGGATAAGGGGGGGGGGGGGGGGATAATACACTGTTTGGATTGTAATCCATTGAAGCTTCCTTGTCCGTTGTTTGTTTTTTTTTTTAATCCGGCCGGACTCCATGTCCGGCAGATTCCTTTTCCCCCATATGGGGGATTCCACTGTCCCGGGGGGATGGGGGTGTAGGATAATTTTGATAGGATTATACACTGTTTGGATTAGAGGGGTGAGATGACCGGTTTGCCCTCATATTATATATTTTGCTTCCTCTGTAATTGTGAGAGCACAGATCATTTGCTGAGAAGAGGCAAAACGGCAAAACCCTAAAGGCGATTCATCTGTTTTGTGGCTCAATTTCATCATCTACACTCAGGTTTGAAACCCTTTCTACATCTTCCATTTTGTTTGGTATATATTTTTTATTTCAATTTGGATTGTTTTGTGACTGATTTGGTTCAATTTTGTTTTCTCTCTGTAATTATTTTTTTGTTTCTTTCAAGTTTTTTTTTTTTCTCTCTTCATCAAACCAGATTTGAGGGATTTTGTTTATGGTATGCCTATTTTGATGGGTTGTGGGTCTGTATTTGTTGTTGCTGTTGTTGTATTTTTTATTTATTTTTTTTTTTTTTTTTTTGAGCCTTCAAAAAACAGCAGCAACTCATTTAATTGTTAATGGTTGTTAATGGTGCTGGGTTTGTATACATGTTTTGTGAAGTCATGTTTTGTATACATGTTTTGCTGGGTTTGTATAATGGTTGTTAATAGTATGTGAAGTCATGTTTTGTAGTAATCTTTGTTGCCCTGCCATTGTTAGCACTTGGAACTCATTTAACAAAAAAAACAGAGCATCTGAAGGGCTGCTATAGTGTAGCCCTATGCTCCTCCTTAACCCATTTTGATAATTTAATCTATTAAATATATATATATATTTTTAAAATAAGTTAAAGTAATCTAATAATTACAACCATTAATAAAGATAAATGAAAAGTATGATTATAAATATGCCATTTATTTTTTTAAACACAGTTATGGTGTTTGTTTTTGGTGGCTTTTGGTGGCTTTCTTTTCTTGAAGCTCGAACAATACTTGCTTGCCAAACAAAGAACACTGGTGTTTGTTTTCCTCAAAGTGGTCAATGGAGACCTAAAGTCATTAATAAAATAAATTCATGAAGCTCAAACAACACTTGCTTGCCAAACAACAAACAGTTGTGTTTGTTTTCCTCAAAGTGGTCAATGGAGACCTAAAGCCATTAATAAAATAAAATAATGAATAAATCATTCCATTTCTTAAGACTTTAGTATGTACCATAGTCAAAACATTTTGTGATAGAATTTTCTTTTCTTTTCTTTTTCGACTATGATTTTAAATCATAATATTGAAAGAAATAATAGTGAGAATATTGATCATATTTATTGAGAATTGGGTGTTACCATCATGAATTTTTTTAAATCATGCAAAAAAGAGCTTTTATGGTTGTTGAATCGATGTGAATCGGCTACAAATTGATACATATCAAAATCGCCCTATACATGTTTGTGATTTTCATAATTTCATTTCAACTAATATATCAAGGTATATCAATGTTAAAAAGATAAAATCCCAAAATGTACGAGTCACATTTTGAAAAATTTAACTATAATGAAAAATTTAATCTTAAACATTTTGAAAAATTCTAGATTCATGTCCACACAAGTTAATTATTTCAACATGTTTCGATGCGTTTTGTCCAATTGTTGTTCTTTGTTATTCCACTAGTGTGTCATTTCAATTTCCCATAAAATTTTGTTCACTTGCTTGTCTGCCCATTCTTAAAAATTGTTCAATCTCTAAATAAATCTCCATGTAATTTCAGACTTTAATTACTACCTGCCACTATCATTATAGGAGTTCACCGGTTACTACTTCATAAAGCAATCAAAGAATAAAGAATGTAAATTGAAAAAGAGTTCATAGTCCCTGCAAAGAATGTAAACTGCACACAGTAGTCCCTGCACTTACTCCCTCCTTTAAGTTCCATTGGCTGCCCATTTGAACCCACCATACTTATGTGCCTGCCATTCTTCCATTTGACACTCTTGAACCAAATTTTATAGCCATGTTGGCAACAGTACTTGAAAAGCACATATCTATTATATAAAGCACATAACTTTTTGAAGTTTTGTCATGTTTTTCTACATTTAAAACTTCTCTTGAAGTGAAAAGTAGATTGTTATATGTTATATGTTTCATTCTTTATATTATTTGTAATTCTAAATGGTTTTTGTATGATAATTTATTTTTATAGATGGATGAGAATATCAATGACTTTGACGATGAGAGTAATGATGAGCTTGAATTGTACGTAGTACTGCAAGTTGTAATGCAAGAGCTATTTGCCTTATGCACTGTAGCTTCTGTTGTCATTCAAGTTATCTTGAAGAAGTATTTATCTAAGTATTCACGTAATCTTATTAGAGGACCCAATCGGTTGCAAGAACAAATGGATCATATTAACCGTTTAGTGAGAGAAAGTGACATAACATGCATTGAACAACTCCGTATGGATCGTCGTTCTTTTATGACTTTGTGCAATATGATTCATACAATTGGTGGGTTAGGACCTTCAAAACATGTCACTTTAGAAGAGAAGGTGGCCTTCTTCCTCTTTATTTTGGCACAACATTTGAAAATACGAAATGTTAAGTTCAATTTCTATAGATCTGGGATGTTTGTTAGTCGATATGTCAATGATGTGTTAAAGGCGTATACGCCTACAAGCCAACTTACTTAGTACACCAAATCCTATTACCGAAGCAAACACAGATCCACGGTGGAATTGCTTCCAGGTAAATATATTGTCCACAAATTTGGTAACTTTACATTATTTTTTTTGATTTTCTTTTGTTCTCTATTTTACCGAAAAAAAAAAACCATAACAATTACAATAACTATTCAACTGGTTTGTTTAGAAATGTCTTGGAGCACTTGATGGCACCTATATTAGAGTTCGTGTACCCCTGATTCATCAAGCAAGGTATAGGACAAGAAAGGGAGATATTGCTACTAATGTTCTAGGAGTTTGCTCCCAACAAATGAATTTCATATATGTGTTGCCAGGGTGGGAAGGGTCAGCGGCCGACTCTAGGGTTTTAAGAGATGCGATCAATCGGCCTAATGGCCTAAGGATTCCAAATGGTAATTTCATGATACTTAATTCTTCCTAAGTTCGTGTATAATAATTGAGTTTAATGCATAACATTCCACACACAGGTTACTACTACCTAGTGGATACGGGCTATACAAATGGGCAAGGATTCTTAGCACCTTCGTGGTCGCGATACCATGTGTCCATTTGGAGAAAGGGCAACTCAAATAATTACCAAGAATATTTCAATATGAAACATGCACAAGCCAGAATGTCATAGAAAGGTGTTTTGGATTGTTGAAAATGAGGTGGGCAATACTTGATTGCATCATACTACCCCATTAGAACCCAAAATCGTATTATCACGGATGTTGCTCGTTACACAATTTCATTCGACGAGAGATGGCGATTGACCCTATAGAGAATGGCGATGATGACGAGAAAATCAACCGCCAATGGGAGATGATTTCATTGATCTTGTTGAGACATCTAATGAATGGGTGTGTGGCGGGATACACTCGCTATGCAATTGTACAATGATTGGTTGGCTAGTGAAATTTGGATGAGAATAGTTTAGTGTTAATTTTCATTACTATTGTGCTCTACTTTGATTTGTTGTTAAACCATTTAAATTTTTAATGTGACATTGCTATGTATTTCTATTAATATGTGACAATGTGGATGTTGAATTATTTGATGAGGTATTTTTATTAATATGTGACAATGTGGATGTTGAAAATGTATTTTTATTAATATCTGACAATTTATTTTCTGAGTTATTAATGATTTATTGTAATGCGTATGAAATGTTGAATGATTACTTTAGGCATGGATAATGAGGTATCTAGTTCTCGTAAGAAAAAGAATGACAAGGTTGATTCGTCAAAACAAAGGCGAATTTGGAGCCCACGTGAAGAGGATGCTCTAATTTCAACATTGGTGTCCATTGTTAATGAAGGAATGAAAGTTGATAATGCTTTCAAGGCAGGCTATCTTGTGAGACTGGAAACTAAATTGGCGGATATATTACCTGGGACAGATTTACGTGGTTGTCCCCGTATTGAATCAAAAATTAAAATATGGAAGAAGCACTATAATTCTGTGTCCGGTATGCTTGCTACTAGTGGGTTTGGATGGAATGACACTGAAAAAAGAATCGATGTGGAGAGTGATAGTGTATGGGAGGCATATGTTCGGGTAAAGTTACCATGATGTAGACACTTTTTTTTAATTTTTTTATTTTAATTGCTACATGTTTATGTAACTACTTTTGAAATACACTTTCCTATATTAACTGGGATTAGTTGGTCATTGCAGAGGGACACTGATGCAAAACACTTGAGGAACAAAACTTTCCCATATTTTGATGAATGGATTCAAATATTTGGCAAGGATAGAGCTACAGGGGGATTTGCTGAAGGGCCTGCTAATGCAGTTGAGGCTATGAATGCTGAGGAAGATGTATTGTTGCATGGCCTTGCAATAATGACACTTTTATTGAACAAATGGGAGTAAATAGTCACACTGGTGAAGGAATGGATTGTTCAAACTCAGCAACTCAGCGAGCTTGTGAGAGTTCTGCCAAAAAGAAAGACAAGAAAAGATCAAGATCTGATGATGATGTAGTTAAAGAGCTGTCTATGTTTGCTGACAAGTTGGTGGATGTCATGGGTAAAACCAATGAGAAGCTGGAATTCATTGGAAAAAGGATGGGGTATTCACATGATGTCGCATCAAAACGAGCATCATTAAATGATGAACTTACAAAGTTGCCAATTACCATAGATGAAAGGTTAGATGCTTGCGAAATCATATCCCATGATGTCCAAAAGCTTGACATGTTCTTCAGCTTGACACATGATGATAGGCTGAGGTGGGTAATGGGGTTGCTAAGTAGGAATGCTCCATAACAAACTTGTGACATATGATGGGAATATTTGGTTTTTGGGTTATGCTCCGTAGACTTAATTGTTGCTTTTTTTATTTGTCAAGCACCATATTTTGTGGGTTAAATTATTATATCATGATTTGGTGCCTCTAACTCATCTAGTCATGGGATGCTTTTGTTTTTGTTGTTGAAGACTACTAGTTGTAGGAACAAATATTTGTACCTACTGACATCCTTATGAACATATACCACTTTCATGTTGGTTGTTTTTATTTTGGTTGCTGTACACAATTATTTGGATGATTGTTAATTGGTGTGTTTTGTGGATTTGTTGGTGTCAATATGAAGTGTTGGTGTGTTGTGTTGGATAAAAATAATTTTTGTTCATTTATAGAGTCTTTGATGCATTGTGTTGGACATTTATGGAGTGTTGGAGTGCTAGTGTCAATATAATTTTTGTTCATTTATGGAGTCTTTGTTGTGTTGGATATAAGACCATGAAGTGCTGGTGTGTTGTGTTGGAGAAATAATTTTTGGAGCAATTCATGTTCTTGGCCACAGATGACAAGTTCTTTTCATAACAGAATATTATCTAAAATGCAGTTTCTGCTACTCTATTGCATTTGATCCATTTGATATGTGTTTAGGCATAATTAGTTGTGGAATGCTTGTGATTTGTTAATTGAAAAAACACCAATTTCATGCTGATGAATATTCCAGTAGCTTGCCAATATGTGTCTGCACTAATTTCATTGTAAATGGATACAATTAGCAGTGGAAATGGCAGATACATATAATTTTGAATTCTTGCAAACAGATTGGAACATGTTTTAATTAGGGAAATGAGATTCAAACTCCCCTGGTGAGAAGCAAGAGGACAAAAAAAATAACCTGAAAGGGAAGTGTGAATATCATTTCCTAATAATTACTCTAAACATCCTTGTTTTTAGGAAGCATAATTTGAAATAGCATGTTTTCTCAACTCAAACTCAAGCTCAACAAACCACTGTGCCAAGTTCTACTAAATTAAGCTCCGCTTCAAAAGTTGTGTTGGAGAAATAATTTTTGTGTTAGATAAAAATTATAAGGGACATGGTCTCATTTATATTGAAAAAATGTGATCATTAAAAAATATAAATATTGGAAAAATATATGTTTCAAACTTTGAAAAAAAAAAAACAATGGTGCTAAAAAAAAACATTTGAAAAAATTAAATAATTAATTGTGGTCCACTAATCAATTATAAATAAATATTACATTTAAAGACAGATTTAATATTGTTATTTAGTAAACACTTGGAAAAGGGTAAAATAGTCTTTTGTTCATTATTCTATCCAGTCATCTAATCCCATGAAAAAACAAACGTTGGATTCACTAAAAATAGTCCTTTCCAGACATCTAATCCCATGAAAAAACAAACACAGGATACACATCCAATCCAGCCAAATAGTCCGGGGGATTCTAATCCCCCCTTATCTAGGGTGTGTTTGATTGGGGAGATAGGGGGGGGGGAATTATCCACTATTTAGACTCCATGTCCGGCCTCCCTCTTTATCCGTTGTTTGATTTTTTTTTTAGTCCGCCGGACTCCATGTCTGGCCGGACTCCATGTCCCCCATATGGGGGACTATCCTGTTCTGGGGAGGGGGGTGTGATTGTTTTGGGGAGATTAATCACTGTTTGGATTAGATGCAAAAATGACAATTTTGACCCTCTACTATTTAATTATGTATTATATTTAATAAAATTTAAATGTCTCAATTTAAAAATAAAATAATTTTATTTAACTTTTTATTAATTTTTATTTATTTAATTTTTTAAAATAATTTTTTATAGATATTTTATTGATGTTTTATTTTAAAATTTTGTTTATATTTTATTTAATTTCATTATTTAAATTTAATAGATGTTTTATTTAAACAATTAAATGTTTAATTTCAACAATAAATAATTTCATTTATTTAAATTATGTTTTATTTAAATATTTAAACATCTGTACATCAACATGTTTATTAAATTATTTCAACATCTGTACATCAACATGTATATTTATTTAACATCTATTAAATTATGTTTTAATACATCAACATTTGATTACATCAACATTTGTTAATTGTTAATTACATCAACATTTGTTAATTATTTAAACATAATCTGTACATCAACATTTATTTCATTGTTAATTGTTAATTATTTAAACATAATCTGTACATCAAAATAATTTCAATGTTAATTGTTTAAATAAAAATTTAAACATTTAACCATTAGTATGTTTAATGTTTACTAAAAAAATTTATTTGTTTAAATAAAAATAATCTGTACCAGTCAAAATTTTTTATCAATATTAGTATGTTTAAATATCTTTAAACAAAATTTAACCATTAGTATGTTTAATGTTTACTAAAAATAATTAAAATATTAAAGATATGTTTAATATTGCTATTACTTAGTAAACAATTGAAAAATGGTAAAATAGTCTTTTGTTCATTTATCCTATCCAGTCCGTTCAACCAAACGTTGGATTCACTGAAAATAGTCCTATCCAGACATCTAATCCCATAAAAAAACAAATACATGATACATATCCAATCCAACCAAAGAGTCCGGGGATTCACAGTCCCAGGACTCAAGTCCGATAGATTCTAATCCTTTTTTTTTTAGTCCGTCCAATCAAACACACCCTAAGTGTTTGATTGTACTCCCTTTGAGGTTAAACTCCTAAGGGAGTCATGCTGACCAACTAAGATAGGCTTGGTTAACTCAATAAAAAACACAGTTGCAACAAATAATAGTAACAAAATAATGATTATACTACTAGTCCCACTCATTTGAAGATGACGTCAACCGAATTTAAACAGGCAACTCAAAAGAGGATGCAGGTCTCTTAAATGAACTTATAATCCATTTCAAAAAATAAAAGCAACACAACTAAGTTAAACTATCATGTTTAATTTTATCTGGTGTGAACAACTTTGTAGACGATCAATTAATATTCTGTTTGGTTCACTATAACGAGTTAGAATATAATATAATGACCATTCATTAAACTCTCATATAGAATGATTTTTTTATTTGTAATACATTTTGTAATTAATTTTTTAAGCAACGAAACATTAAACATTTTGATGTAATGATCATTTTATTCCATTTTATTTTAGTGAGTCAAACACTCTCTAAGAGTCCGCCATGCATGGAATATAGTCGTACCAATGTCACAATAACCATCCCAAAATATTTGGAAAAAAAACTGTCAAGACGCATAAGTTCACATAATTTGTTAACAAATTTTGATATACAATTAACTAGAATAATATCCAATCACCATGCATCATATAATCCCGTTTGTTTTCAAAATTAAAATGAAAAGATTGATAGTGAATATAGCGACCCCGGTCTTTTTCCATTTGATTATCATATTCGGACTTATGTTCCGTAGATTCTATTGTCATATTATTGTTGTGGTTGTCCTTTAATTCTTTATTCTTGAGTTATAGGATGTTTTGTGCAGGTTGATTGCAGGTTCGTTGAGCTTAGGAACCAAAACTAGTTGCCCAGGTTTTGGCTTGTCCGCTCGAGCGGGGAGTTTGGCCTTCGGCGGGACTTGTTGTTGCTTGTCCGCCGGCGGGGTTTTGGCGCTCGAGCGGGAAAAACACCCATCCAGTATTTCTTGTTCAGGTTGGGCCTTTCGGCGAGTTGGGCGCTCGGCGAAGGTTCAGAGTGTCCGCCGGCGGGAGTTTGACGCCGGCGGGCGGCTGGGTATAAAATCGTGTTTCAGCGTTTTTAAGGCAGTTTTTCACCCTCTTTTCAGATTCTAAACCCTAGGTTACGAGTTCTCTTTTCCCCAACTCACATTCTCTCTTAGGTTTGATCTACTTAGAGTGAGTTTCTAACCTAGATCTTTTATTAAAAAGGTAGAGGAGAGTGAGGGCTACATTTTAATCTGAAGAATTGTGGATTTGGAGCACTTGGATTTCGGGTCAATCTTCTCCATTTGGGTTCTCCTATGAGGTAGGGATTCTCCTTGTTTCTTTTCAATACTCCATCTATAGATAGACATGTGGTAGTTTTTGTATTGCATAAAAACAGTATATCATGTTGGATTTATTCAAAATCATGAGGTTGAACCTTGGGTTGACTGTTGGAGTTGGGTTTATTATCATTAGTTATGGTTTAGGCTAATTGGGGTGTTAATTAGCATGTTGTTGTTGAAAGGAGAGAAAACCCTAATTTTATTTGATTTAATAAATTAATAGAGGGGTTGTGATCGTTGGGCAAATACTTATGTGTTTTGGGTCTTCAATGTGATCATTGTTGTTTGTTGTTAATAATTGAGCCTTTTAGGTCAATATTGAGAAAGAGGGAGGAAAACCCTAGTTTAATGATTATAACTTAATTTGCATAATTAAATTGGAGTGGCTTGGAAAAGAATGTAATGGGTTAAAATGAGTTATGGTCTTATTGTCCAGGGAATTGAATTTGTGAAGGAAAAAGGTATGAGAATTGGATTATTGTAATGTGAGTGTTGAACACCATATGTGGTGGTTGTATCTTTAACTGCCAGGTTAGTTTTGTTATAGGGTTTGTGGTTTCATGATAATTGAGTCTGTTAATAGATGTACAACATACCTGCATCTAGAGGTTTTGTCCTTGGTCATTGGTGGAGGATGACACGGTTGTGTTGAATTGTTGTGTATGCATTACACCATTGATTGTTTGTGTATATGACGTTGTGTTTATATGCATTACTTGTGTATGGGAGGAGATAGGGGATGTACTCCACGGTTTAGGGGAAGATGGGGGATGTACCTCTAAACCGGTTAATGATTATGGGAAGATAGGGGATGAACCGGGGTTCTTTGCTTATATGCACGCCTATTGCGAGAATCTGACTCATATGCTTATCTATTTGATATGATACAACACCAAAATGTGTATCAGTTGGGAAGTATGGAAGTGAATTTGATTGTGATTGATACAATACCAACTTGTGTATTTGTTATGTTATATGAGAGGTTTAACTTGATTTCTTATCCCTGTTGAATTGGAAAGATTGTTAATAAGTGATGAAACCCTTGTTGAAGTATTTGGCCAGGTTCTGAGCCATAAAAGGAAAGGTGAATTGTGCCATAGACTATGTGTCATAGGCAATGTAGACATTCGTGTCATGAAATTGTAAATGGATTATCTTGTGTTAATCATGTATCAGTTGATACCCCTTGTCTTTTAGAAGTGTAAAGAGAATCAAACATTTTATAAATATGTTCTAGAAAGGCACGTCTGTTGTTTGTATGGAAATTGGAGAATAGTAGTGGTCTTAGTGAATTTATTTCCTAAGTAATTGCTTATGTATAAAGAATGGGAATGGGAATTCATGAAAGGAATAAGGAAAGATAAATCGCTTGTAGCGTTGTTTGAAACGGTTGTTTTCAAGAAAAGTTCATACATATATATATTTTGTATAAAATGTCATATTACTATTCTAGTACGAGAATGAGTGTGCATGATCATAGCTATCTGTAATGTTGTTATTGTTGAGGATCATGTTGAGATCCCTACTGGACTATATGTTCATCCCACGTTGTTGAATCTTTTTCAGGTATTAAGCAGGTTGAGCTGTAAGAGTTGGATTTACTTATTTGTTGGCCACGGGGCCTCTTCGTTGTAGGCGGAATGCCATATGTGTAAAAGGGTTGCACCCTTCATTTGATTATTTAATGTTGTAAGCCTGAGGGCATTTTATTTAGAATGCTCATGTAATATTTTCTTTGCATACGAATGAGAGTATTGTTAATCACTTCTACGGATTGAATGTATGAGTTTATTTCCGCATGTTATCTCTGAAATTGAATTAAGTTAATGGAATTGGTAATGACTTCGTGTAATAAAAAGTGGGGCGTGACAGTGAAGGGATTAGTAAAATTATGTTTATTTTAATGATAGTTGTTAGTATGAGATTATTAAATTATTTTTATATAAAATAATAAAACAAATAAAATTATGATTTTTAATTAACAAAAAGTACAAAAACATTAAACATTAATGTTAAAAAAAATGCCCAACAAGTTAAAAAAATAAAAATAAAATTTGCAGTTGATCGGCCGGACTTTCGGGCGGACGTCCGATAACAACCTAAGCCGAACGGACTAACTTCAAATACTATCTCTTCATCCAGACTACCAATCCGGACCTCCAAGACCTTTTATAATCCGAATAAACTATTAATCTAGACCTTCATTTCCAAAATAAACATGAAGTGAGAGTCTGTTTATCAATCATAGTCCACGCCAAACTGTAATGGCGGAATGGAACTGTAATGATGGAAAACAAACGGGCCTATACGACATAAAATATATGAGTGGTCATTTCTACTACAGACAATAAGATTTCAAAAGGGCTGTCGGTGGATAAATATATAAATGGTCATTTCTACTAAACACACAATAAGATTTTAAAAGGGCCGTCACTTCAGACTTTTTTATAAAACAATTTAAATCTGAGTCCGAATATGATAAATTCAATAAGAAGTCATCCAAATCAAAATCTGGTTTATCCGGATACTAGATCCGACAATCTGATCCAATTGTTATTATTATTATTATTATTATTATATTTGTTTGTTCTAAACCGAGAGAACCAACAAGAGACGGTGACAATTATTTGATTAAAAAAAAAAGATTTAAAAGAGAATGTGTGAAAATAATTAAATTAAAATAAAATAAAATATAAGAGAATAAGAAAGTTGGTGACAATTTTTTTTTTCATGATCATTGTGAAATTCAAGCATTAAAAAAAATTAAAAAAATAACTTAAATAGATCCAATCGGCCGGACCGGCTCAAGACAAATTGAGACCCAAAACAATAAGTTACAATGAGACTCTTTACAAATTTTTAATATTATGTAAAATTATTATTTAAAAGTTATTTTTCTAAGATTTTGACATACGAAATTACCAATTAAATATTCATATCAAGTTTTGTTGATATATTTTTTTGAATTAATAGTATATCTAATGCACTTAATCTCTTTTATGCCAGTTTGTTAATAATACAAGCATTTGGAAAGGACCAAACTTTTTTTTTGTTTTAATACTTCAATTAATTCTAAAAATTCTTCAAAATTTGTATTGTCTCGTTATCAACTTTCTCGTCAACCCGAAACATTGAGGAAGGAGACAATGTAATATTTTCTATTGTTACACAACACATTTGGAAAGAAAAATGCTATATAAACTAATAATTTTTATTAGTGTTTTTTTAATTGATTGATCATTAAGCAATAAAATTTTAGAACTTGAAATGAGATCTAGTACCACAGTATCATAAAGAAAATGTTATAAAATTGTAAGAAATATATAGAAATCCTAATTTAGGCCCAACTCATTTATTACTTTTGAATCCGGAAAACCATATTCGTGATGGCCATTCCTTTCTCTTTATATTTGGTTTTGGCTTCGGGGGTCGACACCATCTTTGTTGGTGTCGACACTGCCTTTTTTTTCCTTGTCTTGTTCTGCTTCTGGGGTCGACACCAACTTTGGAGATGTCGACACCATCCTACTGCTATGTTCTTGACATAGCTATTGAAATTTAGGGTCAACACTAGCCTTGGTGGTGTTAACACTTGTCTTTTGTTGTTGGCCTCAAGAGTCGACACCAGTCTGGGAAGGACCGACCCTTGTCTATTGCAAAATCTGGGTTTAGTTGCTGAAATTTAGTGTCGACACCTTTGGTCCAAAGGTCGACACCTTGTCTGTTGCCAGCACTGTCTTTTTGTCAATTCTTCCTGAAGGGTCGACACCACCAACACAAGGGTCAACCCCTGTAATATTTTTTATTTTTTATTTTTTTCGAGATTTTAGTTCGATGTTAGGCCCTACTTCTTGGGGATTTTGACTTGTTCTTTTTGGTTGACTTTGGAACTTTATTTCACTTTAACCTAGCACTATAAATAGGGTCCTCACTTATCATTTTCTTCACTTTATCTTCTCTTTCCCCTCTCTAAACCGTGTGTTACTCTTCTCTCTCTCTAAACTCACTTTTTCACTTAAAGATTTTCAGATGTACACACTTAGAAGAATCTCCTCCCCTTGCTCCTTTAAGATTAAGTGTAGAGTTTATCGAGGGTTTCGTTTTGATTGGAGCAAATCATTATTTCGTCACTGTCAACTTTTTAATTTTTCTTCCTTCTTACTCTTCTAAGTTGAGATAGGGATTCTCCGTATCTTCTTATGATTTTTAACTTAGTTATTTGATATTTCTAAAACAATATTGTGATTTTTGAATGTTTTGGGCAAATTTAGGGTTTTAGTTGGAAATAAAAAAAATTAAAAATAAATTAAAAAAAGGGGGTTTTCAAATGGTTTGTTGAAAATGCTTGTAAAAATGTGTTTATTGTTAATATATGATGAAGTGATGGGTTTTACCTTTGGAATTGATTTGGGAAGAAAAAGGAGATTTTACCCTAGAAATCTCAAATAATGATCTTGTAAAGATAATGTAAATGATGTTGAGTTTTATGTAATTCGAATGATGTCTTTTCTCTACTCAAAAATGATTTTGAATAAAAACGAGATTTTGCTCTAAAACCATGGGTTTTACTTGTGTTGGAAAAATATTGAAGGGTGATGTTGGTTTTGTAATATCGCTCATGTCTTGATGATGGTGATGGAGGATGATGATAGTGGTGAAGCTAGATATATAATATCGCTCACATCTTGGAAATTATAATAATGTATATTGTTATGGAAATTTTCTATTTATTAGAGATATTTGTTTTGGGCTATCGGTGGAGGATAGCTATGAGTATTGTAAAAATTGCATGAGAATTACGTGAACTAAAACGAATTTCTCATCCATGTACATTGAACATTGTTTTTTATTTAATACATTGAAAATGTATATGATTTTGAGAAAAAAAGGTGGACATAGGAAAGAGGTGTGCATCACCAAATCAAGTTGGCATGTGTGTTCAGGGTGAAAGTCCCGAAGAAAGCGCGTATACATGGGTGCCGATTTCCCCGGATAAAATATCCATAAAATGGAAATAGTAGCACTTGTATAGTTTACGTTTACATGGGTTCCGTTTGACAGTTTCCTGTGGACGAAATATTCGTGACAGATTATGCTAGTTTGAGATTTCCTCCTTGTTTTCTTTTATAAAGGACACGACTTGAGAATTGTGATATAAACTAATCATAGTATGATTTTTGGAAAAGAATTGTAAAACGTTTTGATATGGCCATTGCATATGCATTTCACCCTTATATCCTTGTTAAGATTCATATATTATGTTGGATTATTTCTATTGAGTTTTAGCTCACCCTATATGGGAAAACCATTTTCAAGTGTTGGTGAGATGCCTCCGCTAAGGCAGTAGCTTGGGGGGATTAGAGCTAGAGCTTTATTTTACTTGCTTGTTGTAATTATTTTGTATAAGCCTAGTGCTTTATCTGTATTGGATTTAAATCCATTTTGATGTAACCAAGTACAGTCTTGGAAAGTTGTAGCCTTCAGGGCATTTCTATTATCTGTTAAACTTCTATTTCATATCTTTGTTGCTGACACATCCTATAGATTTATGGTTAGGACTTATGAATTTATATTTGCATGTGTCACATTTTTGTACAACTGAGTCTTATGTAATGAAAGGATATTATACTTTGATTCATATTGTTATTTACTTATCATCGTGGATGTTTTATTGTATTTATTTTAGGGTGTTACAACTTAATATCAGAGCATACCGGGTTTGAATACTTTGGGTACGTAGGAAGTGGTTATTACCACAATGGGTTTGTCTAGCTTAATAAAGACATTTGTATATATGGTATGCTATATGATTATATGGGTATGGGATTTAATTTCTAGAATGTTGATTGGGTCTACGGGTTTCTAGAAGTCCTATTAGAAGAGTACCTGATCACTGCTGTTTCTAATTGGAACTCTGACAATGCTGAGAGATGCTCATTATCTAGGAAGGAAATTCGTACGTGTTTATGCGACTATGTGCTTATATGGAGTGAATTACTGTTGTCCACTACATTAGGACGCGAGTGAGTTAGTTTCGGCACATTTGTAAATGTGCTAATCTCTTTTGTTACCTTCATTAGGATGTTAGGACGTGGATGTGGTGGTGGTAGGCATAGTAGACCTAGAAGGCATGAGGTGCCTTTACAGGATGAGATTCCAGTGCAAGAGTAAGGGGTTGGTCAGGCCAATGTGGCCAAACTAGTTGGTCAACAGGCCTTGGGCGCTTTGGCCCATGAGATGGTCGGAACCTTACGGGAATCTATGGACATTTTCAGGGTTGAGAATCAAATCCAAGCCCAAGTAGCTAAGGCAGGGCCGTCATTCTTGAAGAAGGAGTTTTTTCGATCCAACCCGGACGAGTTTTTAGGTGATTCTAAAGAGCCTTTGAAAGCGGATGAATGGCTCGAACAAATGGTGAAGATGTTTGAAATGCTTGGCATTGAAGACGGTGGTTGGAGAGTGACCTTAGTGTCCTTTCAGTTGAAAGGAGATGCTAGTCAATGGTGGAAGTATGCACGTGAGAGCATTGGGGTGACTTGGGAGGCTTTCGTCGACGCCTTCCAAGACAAGTTTTTGCCTCCCACTATTACGGAGAAGTTGAAGGACCAACTTTCTAAGCTCAAGTAACTAAGCACACCGGTGACTGAGTTTAAGGCTGCATTTACTAGTCTGTCGAGGTTTACACCGAAACTCATGGCAACTGAGGAACGTCGTTGTTTAGAATTCGAGAAGACGTTGAGGATCAGGTTCATGTTCAAAGTGGCCGGGTCGATGATTAGAGATTATGGACGCCTTGTGGAGGCGACGGCTCATCTTGAAACAGTGATGCAGATAGAGGATAAGCAGATGAGAGGCTCCAGGAAGAGTCAGGATGTTTAGGGGGACAGTAAGAGGCAGAAGGGTTCTACCCCACAACAATCCTAGGGAGCACAATCGAGGTCCACTTTTCTAGTGCCTAGTTCAGGTTTTAGGAGAGGTGGTCAGGGAGATTTCACATGCTTTAAGTGTAGCCAGTTCGGCCACAAGTCTTTAACTTGCCTGCAAAGGGGAGGAGGGCAACAGTTAGTTTTATCTGCGACTCATTCTCAAAGCCAAAGTTAGGGGAGAGGGCAGCCGCTCACTTGTTATCAGTGTGGGCAAGCAGGGTACTTAAAGAGGTTTTGCCCTCAGTTGGGTGGCACACTTGGTGCATCTAGTTCGAGGCAGACATAGAGCCATCAGCCTACACAGTCAATTTAGGCCTCAAGGGCCAATCAAGGAGCCTATTCGGCTTCGTCAGTGCATCAAGCTTATACTCTGAGGGGTGAGCAGGTTGAGTAGAGACCTACAAGGCATGTATATGTTGTTACCACACCAGACCTAGTACCAGCGTCTTCGGTAATGAGATGTATTTTTTTGTTATGTAATTCTATTACTAATGTGTTGATTGATACTGGTGCATCCCATTCATTTATCTCATCTGCATTTGTATTGACATTGGGGTTAGAATTGGCTCGGTTTGCATCTCCCCTAAGTGTAGAGTCACCTATTGGTGGTGAGACTGTTTTCGAATAGGGGTGTTGGAGTTGTGACATAAAGGTTACCAGTCGCCGACTTCCTTTTGCATCTGTGTTGATTAACATATCGAGTTTTGATGTTATATTGGGTATGGACTGATTATCATCGTATCTGGCTGTCATAGATTGTTACCGTTAGAGGATTACTGTACGTACCTTGAGCGGTGATTGTTTTTATTTCGTGAGAGACAAAGCCGATAGAGTTTTATCACCGGTGTATAATCCGCATGGGCGGAGTGAGCTTAGTTGTCTTCTTGCCAACTTTTTGGGTAATGAGTGTGATGAAGTCCGAGTTGAGTTGCCAAGGGTAGTTTGTGAATACCTGGATGTTTTTCTTAAGGATCTCATTACTTTACCACCTCATCATGAGATTGAGTTCTCTATCGACTTAGTGCCTGACATGATACCGATTTTTATGGCACTATATAGATTTGCGCTTGCTGAGTTAAGTGAGTTGAAGATTCAACTCCAATAATTATTAGATAAGAGTTTTATCTGCCCTAGTACTTCACCTTGGGGAGCACCGACTCTCTTTCCCAAAAAGAAATATGGCACTCTGCGATTGTGTATTGATTACCAAAAGTTGAACTAGGTGATTGTTAAGAACAAGTACCTAATACCTCATATAGATGATTTGTTTGATCAGTTGAAGGGGTCTTATTGCTTTTATAAGATAGACTTGAGATCAGGTTATCACTAGTTGAGAGTAAAGAAGGAAGATATCCAGAAAACGGCATTCCGTACGTGGTATGACCATTATAAGTTCTTAGTGATGCCTTTTGGGCTAACCAATGCATCTGCTATGTTTATAGATTTGATGAACTGAATCTTCTGTGAGTTCTTAGACCGCTTTGTAGTCGTCTTTGTAGATGACATCTTAATTTATTCGCCCTTTAAGGAGAAACACGAGGAACATTTGCAGGTAGTACTTGAGCTGCTTAGAGCATACAAACTATATCCTAAGTTCGGAAAGTGTGAATTCTAATTAAGAGAAGTAAAATTCTTAGGCCATATGGTATCCGGAGAAGGGGCGACTGTATATTCATCCAAGATAGAGGTAGTACAAGATTGGAAACAATCTAAGAATGTTTTTGAGATTCATAGTTTCTTAGGATTGACTAGGTATTATCGTAGATTTGTGAAAGACTTCTCTAGATTAGCCTCACCTTTGACTAGACTAACAGGAAAGGAATTAAATTTGTGTAGAGTGAGACTTGTGAGAAGTCATTTCAATAGCTTAAGGTTAGACTTACCACTGCTCCAGTATTGATTATTCCAGAGAGGGGTTTGAGCTATTCAGTGTATTGTGATGCTTCACGGGAAGGTTTGAGTTGTGTTTTGATGCAGAGGGGAATGTAGTAGCCTATGGCTCGCAACAGTTGAGAACACATAAGAGGAACTACCCTACTCATGACCTAAAGTTAGCAGCAGTGATCTTTGCCTTGAAGATTTAAACGCATTATTTGTATGGAGAAAAGTTTGAAGTGTTTTCTGATCACAAGAGCCTGAAATATCTGTTTACATAGAAAGACTTGAATCTGATGCAGAGGAGGTGAATGGAGTTTATAGAAGATTATGACTTTGAGTTGCATTATCATCCCGGGAAGGCCAATGTTGTGGCCGATGCCTTGAGTAGGAAATCCATTAGCAATGTAGCTAGTATTGTCATTCGGGAATGGGAGATGTTGGGTACTATTGGTGAGTTTAACTTACATCTTGGCGAGTCCGTGGAGTCTACAGCCTTTTTTTCGGTAGTTACACAACCTACACTTGTGAGCCGAGTGATAGAAGGTAGAGGAAGGCTTGAGCGTATACTCTGACTCGAGTGTTAGACACATTGACCGTCTTTTGTGCTGGAGTCTTGCCGAGAGGAAGTCCCCCAAGAGTTTCACCACTCACGCCTTGTGGTGCATTCGGGAGGCACAAAGATGTATCATAACCTTAGTCGCCAGTTTCGGTGGAGAGGTATGAAGGGAGATGTGGCTGTGTTTATATCGAGGTGCCTTATGTGTCAACAAATGAAGGCCGAGCATCAGAGCCCAGCGGGTTTGTTACAACCCTTGCCTATAGCTGAGTGGACGTGTGATCATTTTACAATGGATTTTGTTGCAGGTCTTCTGAGGACTCAACGGGGTAGTAACGCCATTTGGGTGGTAGTTGACCGATTGACCAAGTCAACGCACTTTGTACCTAAGCGCACAAGTAACTTGGTAGATTATCTAGCCGACCTTTACATTAGGAACATAGTAAAGTTGCACAGGGTCCTTGTAACGATCATTTTAAATAGAGATCCGCATTTTATGGCTCGGTTGTGACAGAGCCTAGATTGACTTTTAGTACTGCATACCATCCACAGACTGACAGTCAGTCAGAGCGCACCATTCAAATTTTAGAGGATATGCTTTAGGGTTGTATTCTTAACTTTAAAGGATCATGGGAGAAGCACTTGCCATTAGTGGAGTTTGCCTATAACAACAATTTCCAGTTGACTATTGGTATGGCACCATTTGAGGCCTTGTATGGCCGACCGTGTAGGTCTCCTGTGTGTTGGGCCGAGGTGGGCAATGCACCTATGTTGGGTCTAGAATTAGTTCAGGAAACAACTAAGAAAGTCGCTCTTATTCGTGAGACGTTGACTACTGCCCAGAGTCGCCAGAAAAGTTATGCTGACCATAGAAGAAGACCTTCATTTTTTGAGGTAGGAGATCATGTTTTCTTGAAGATATCACCTAGGCAGGGTTTGATAAGGTTTGGGAAGACTGGGAAGCTATCCCCTAGATTTATTGGGCCTTTTGAGATCCTTGAGTGGATTGGAGAGATAGCTTATCGCTTGGCCTTGCTACCACAGCTTTCCAGGGTCCATGATGTGTTTCGTATTTGTATGCCTTGGAAGTATGAGTCAGATCCATCACATGTGTTTGATTGGGCCAACTTAGAGGTAGATGAGCATGCCTCGTATGAGGAGAGACCAATGAGAGTCTTGGATACTCAAGACCATGTCTTGCGAGGCAAGACAATTCCCTTGGTTAAAGTATTATAGCGACATCATAGAGTTGAGGAAGCAACTTGGAAATGTGAGTTGGAAGTCTGTGAGAAGTATCCGAACCTATTTTTTAATATTTGAGCATGTATTGAAACTTTTGTTATGTTGATTTAATATAAACATTGTATATATTTTAGAAATGTGAATTGTACATTCAGTATTGAGAACTTGTTTATTATGTTGATAGGAATGATTGACCGGTGGATGGGTCATGGTATTGAAATGGATTGATTATCATTGTTGTAATTGGTTTAAACATGGTTTTAAAGTTTGATTTTTAATTTCGGGGACAGAATTCTTTAAGGGGAAAGATTATAGCGATCCTGATTTAGGCTCAACCCATTTATTACTTTTGAATCCAGGAAACAATATTCGTGATGGTCATTCCTTTCTCTTTATGTTTGGTTTTGGCTTCGGAGGTCGACACCATCCTCGTTGGTGTCGACACTACCTTCTTTTTCTTGTCTTATTCTGCTCCTGGGGTCAACACCAGCTTTGGAGGTGTCGACACTATCCTACTACTATGTTCTTGACATAGCTACTGAAATTTAGGGTCGACACCAGCCTTGGTGGTGTCGACACTTGTCTTTTGTTGTTGGCCTTAAGCGTCGACACTAGTCTGGGAAGGGTCAACCCTTGTCCACTGTAGAATTTGGGTTTAGTTGCTGAAATTTAGTATTGACACCTCTGGTCCAAGAGTTGACACCTTGTCTGCTGCCAGCATTATCTTTTTGTCAATTCTTCCTGAAGGGTCGAGACCACCGATACAAGGGTCGACCCTTGTGAGTTGTTTTCCAGATTTTAGTTCGGTGTTGGACCCTACTTCTTGGGCATTTTGACTTCTTCTTTTGGATTGACTTTGGGACTTTATTTCACTTTAACCTAGCACTATAAATAGGACCCTCACTTACCATTTTCTTCACTTTATCTTCTCTTTCCCCTCTCTAAACCGTGAGTCACTCTTCTCTTTCTCTCTAAACTCACTTTTCCGCTCAAAGATCTTCAGATCTACTCACTTAGAAGCATCTCCTCACCTTACTCTTTTGAGATTAAGTGTAGAGCTTGTCGATGACTTCGTTTTGATCGGAGCAAATCATTGTTTTGTCACCGTCAACTTTTGGGCTTTTCTTTATTCTTCCTCTTCTAAGTTAAGGTAGGAATTCTCTGCACCCTATTATGATTTTTAACTTAGTTATTTGATATTTCTAAAACAATGTTCTAATTTTTGAATGTTTTGGGCAAATCTAGGGTTTTGGTTGCAAATTAAAAATAAAAAATTAAAGAGAGAGAGAGAGAGAGAGAGAGAGAGAGATTTTCAAATGGTTTGTTAGAAATGCTTGTAAAAAGGTGTTTATTGTTGATATATGATGAAGTTATGGGTTTTTACCTTTGGAATTGATTTATGAAGAAAAAGAGGATTTTGCCTTAAAAATCTCAAATGTTGATCTTGTAAAAATAATGGAAATGATGTTGGGTTTTTATGTAATTGGAATGATGTCTTTTCTCTACTCAAAAATGATTTTGAATGAAAACGAGGTTTTCCTCTAAAACCATGGGTTTGACCTGTGTTAGAAAAATATTGAAGGATGATGTTAGTTTTGTAATATCGCTCATGTCTTGATGATGGTGATGGAAGATATTGATAATGATGGTGGAGTTGGATATGTTATATTGCTCACATATTGAAAATAATAATAATGTATATTGTTTATTGTTATAGAAATTTTCTATTTATTAGAGATATCTGTTTTAGGCTATCGGTGGAAGATAGCTATGAGCATTGTAGAAATTGCATGAAAATTAAGTGAACTAAAACGAATTTCTTATCCGTGTGTATTGAACATTGTTTCTTATTTAATACATTGAAAGTGTATATGATTTTGAGAAAAAGGGGTGAACATGGAAAAGAGGTGTGTATCACCAAATCAAGTTAGCCTGTGTGTCCAAGGTGAAAGTTCTGAAAAGTGCGCGTATACATGGGTGCCGATTCCCGCCGACGAAATATCCGTAAAATGGCAATAGCAGCACTTGTATAGGCTACATTTACATAGGTGTCGTTTGACGGCTTCCTGCGGACGAAATATCTGTAAAAGATTATACTGGTTTGAGATTTCCCCCTTGTTTTCTATTGTAAAGGATATGACTTGAGAATTGTGATATAAACTGAGCATGATATGGTTTTTGGGAAAGAATTGTAAAACGTTTTGATATGAGCATTGAATATGCATTTCACCCTTATATTTTTGTTAAGATTTATATATTGTGTTAGATTATTTCTACTGAGTTTTGACTCACCCTATATGGAAAAACCATTTTCAAGTGTTGGTGAGATGCCTCCGCCAAGGCAGTAGCTTGGGAGGAGCTAAAGCTTTATTTTGCTTGTTTGTTGTAATTATTTTAGACAAGCTTAAGGTTTTATCTATATTGAATTTAAATTCATTTTGATGTAACCAAGTATAATCTTGGAAAGTTGTAACCTTCAAGGTATTTCTATTATCTGTTAAACTTCTATTTCATATCTTTGTTATTGACACATGCTATAAATTCAAGGTTAGGACTTATGAATATATATTCGCATGTGTCACCCTTTTGTACAACTGAGTCTTACGTAATGGAAGGATATTATATTCTGATTCATATTGTTATTTACTTATCATCGTGGATAGTTTATTATATTTATTTCAGAGTATTACAAAAGATGTCACGTTAAAGAGTACGAAATATTTGTAAATATTGTTAGTTTATGTATCATTACTCATATTATAGATTTATTTTAGTTAGTAAAGAAATTACTAAAAAAAAATTGTTTACATAATATTACTTTTTTTTAAATTACAATTTTAGACATTCTTTCTTAATGGGTGGAGCTTTTTTTTTTTTATTAACAAAACAATGATAAAATTATATAAGCCTTAATTATAATTTTCAAAAATTTGGGGCCTTGCTAATATTTGTGGCCTAAAGCATTGGCTTGATGGTTTAAGGGTTAAGCCGCCCGTAAATCGGATATTTAACTAGATCGGATTGAATTTATTCAAAGAAACCTGTTAATAATCGGACTAATTGGTTCGGGTTTAGTCGGATTATCGGATTGGATCGGATTAAGTCAAATCTAATCCGTTGACAGTCCTATTTTAAACTATAGGTAGCAAAAGTGCTTCTCTTTGCCTCGTAAGCAGAAGGAGAAGAAAGATATTAGTGGTTTTATCGCTTCTACATTCATGGATGTTTCTCCTTGAGAGGAAGGGCCACTAATAATGAAGTGCTTAACTTGATAGAGTGTATGTATCGCTAAAATTACATTGCCTAATAGGCTCTCAACCTCCCGCTTTTGGGCTATGGGTAGATAGTTATTAGGGAGTTCCTGACCTCTGAACTACCTACGTTAGGTCAGTCACTTACTCCCTATTAGCACAACTATATGAGAAATAAAACTGAACTAAAAATCAGAAGCAAATTATGTTTTAACGCTCAAACCCAATCTCATTAAGATAGATTGAAAGAGGGATATCACAAAAAAATATTGTATTTTGTATAACTAACTTATTTTCATAAAAACCATAAACAAAATATGTATTTATATAAACCAAATTTGAACACTAACAAATTTAATCAACAGAAAAAAAAAAAAAAAAAAAAAAAAAAAAAAAAAAAAAAATGAAAACAGTTGGTGTACGCATTCGGTATTGAATAAAGGAAAATTATGGTGTATTGTTTTGAAGCAAATGGCCCATAATAAGCCATATTATTATGGATAAAAATTATGTATGAATTTTTTATTTCTATAATATTACTCTTGAATAAAAATAAAACAATAAAACCGAACAAATTCTGGTTAATAACCAGAAAACAAAGTTATGTAATCCATCACTCCCAAAATATTAGTTCAGGTATCTAACTTTTTTTTGATAGTACAATTATTATACTTCAAAAATATTAACTTTCCAAAACTACTCTTTGACTTTCTTTTTTAAACATCAATTGTCATAATTATATTTTTTTTTGTGTATATTAATATTAATGAATTTAAAAAAATGACAAAATAAGAAATTCATGTTATGGAGAAATTACTCATAAATTCCATTTTGATAAATGTTAACCTAGTTAGTCCTGAATGTTTTTTATTAAACCATTTAGTCCTTAAAAACATCACCAACATCACTAAAAAACATCATAAAAAATTAACATCATAAAAACATTAACATCATCAACTACATTGTAAAACATCATCAAAACAACATCCTAAAACATCACAACATCATCAAAAACAACATCGTCCCACTTCGACTTCCTCTTCTTTGCCTCCCCATTCTGAATCTCACCGTCAGCCGGAGGGTCCCACCAACTCAGGCGGCGGCGGCCGCGTTTCGTCTCCTCCAATGGATTCGGAATCGGCAAATCTGGTTCGGAGGGGGGAATCTTCTGACAGAGACAAAGAAGAGCTTCAAGTCTCATCATAGAAACCCTAGATTTCAAACGATGAATCCCCTGATTCCGAATTTGGGTTTTGGGTATGTCGGGACATGTGTTAAAGGTAACCAAATCTCTAAGTATCTAATGGGTATTAGATTGATTTTTACTCTGATTTGGGGGTTATGCTCAAAATTGTCGCGATTTTGTTTTGATCTTCGAGTACGAGATGGATTTGCAGTCGAAAGAGGACTAATGTTCAGGGGTCAAGCCATACCTGGAGAACCTAAGAAGCACAAGAAAAACCGTTTGGTAAGAGAGAAAATTGTCGCAATTTTGGTTTGATCTTCGAGTACGAGATGGATTTGCAGTCAAAAAAGTTCTCTTAACTAGTCGCTCTGGCCTCTCTCTCTCTCTCTCCCTCCCTCCCTCCCTCCCTCCTTCCTTTCCTGTGTCTGTCTGTCTCTGAAGTCGGGGTTGGATGTGAATGTGTGATTGTAATGTATATGAAGGTGGATAAATTATGATGATGTTTGAACTTCATTTTTCCAGATCTGGGTTTGTGTGTTTAGGGCTAATAAATTATGATGATGTTTGATCAAAAATATTGTTATGATGATGTTTGTTAAAAAAAAAATTGTTATGATATGATGTTTGATAAGGAAAAATTATTTAATCGTTTTTTTGATGTTTAATGTTATTTTAATTATTATTTTGATGTTTAATCGTTATTTAAAAAATTATTTAATCTTTATTTTGATGTTGTTTTGATGATGATGTTGTGATGTTTGACGTTATTTTGATGATGATTTTTTATGTTTAATGAATACTGTTTGATGTTTGATGAATAATCCTAATGTTTAATGGTTGTGTTTGGTGTTTGGTGTTTGATGTTTGATGAATAATGTTTTATGTATGATAAATAATCGTAATGTTTAATGGTTGATGTTTGATGAATAATCTTGACGTTTGATAATGTTTGATGTTGGATGTATAATTCTAATGTTGACAATGTTTTTACTAAAATTATACGAATAATCCTGACGTTGGTAATGTTTGATGTTTGATAAATAATTCTGACGTTGCTAATGTTTGATGTTTGATGAATAATATTTCAAATAAAAAGACCTATAGTAAGCTTTTAGAGAAATAGGACCTATTAGTCCAACAAAAAACATTCAGGACTAAATGGTTTAACATTTCCAAATTTAGGATTTATTGGTGTTTTTCCCTTATGTTATTTTGTCCTTTATTTTTAAAAATTAACTAATATTTTAGAACAATAAAAAAATAAAATGAATGGCTAATATTTTGGAACGGAGGGAATTAGGGGTGGGCGCGTGTTGGTTGCGACCACGGAACCTCCAATCCGCCATCCGTACGCCAAATTGGCGGATTGGAAAAAGTCAATCCACATCCCTCCGCAAATTCGGCGGATGCGGATTGAGCAGATTTGCGGTTTGGCGGATAGATGCGAATCGGTTTGGCGGTTTGAAATTTTATAAATTTTCAACATAGTTCAACTTTTGCACTTCCTCAAAAAAAAAAAAAAAAAAAAAAAAAAAAAAAAAAAAAATTATAGTCAATGACTTTAAAAAGTAATACAATTACTGCATGCCTCATCCAAAAAAAGAAAGTTTAAAACTTTAGAATATCACAATCACTGCATGCCTCATCCACATATTACAATCACAGCATACTTCATCCACATAAAGTATTACCATCTGTTCTTAAAATATAAAAACAATTCAAACCACCAAAACCATAAACAGAGCAATAGTAGAGATTGTATGTTTCTGTATTGTTACATTTATATGTGTTTTTGAAAACAAAAACTACCCACCATATATCATATTTTCTATTTATTACTTTTAGAGTTAGATTTAAAAACCAAAAAATATAAATAAATAATACGTTTATTTTTTCAATTCAAAAAATATATTCAAGTTAAAAACTTTTTTTCAATAGAATATTTAAACTCTTTTGTAATTGAAAACACAAATAAAATATTTAAACAAATTGAAAACACAAAGTCTTATAAATTAGTAAAGATGCTCGCGGTTTGGCGGTTTGGTTGCGGCCAAAGGAACCTCAAATCCGCCATCCATCCGCCAATTGGCGGATTGAAAAAAATCAATCTGCAACCGTCTGCTCGTAATCACGCATCTGTCCAAAATGCGGCGGATCGATTCGGTTCGATCGGTTTTGACAGATCGATATATCCGCTGCTCACCCATAGAGGGAATATAGATTAATAGAGACCAAAAAAAAAAATTTGTATATAAATAACACAGAATAACCAAACGATTAACAGAGTCAAAACGACCGTATAAAAACACAACCCGAAACCAAACGACTGATTCAAACAGAGCATATCGGCATATTCACTCATAAACATTGGATTACAATGGCCTCTTTTGGAAAGAGTTTAAAAGCCAATTTTTTTACTTTTAACCTCTTTTGAATTACATTATCTTTATTTTTTTTCACACATTTTTTCAAAAATGTTAAACAAAAAAAAAGACAAAAAATTAACTTTTAACCTACTTCTTAAAACAACTCGATCTCTTTCTAAACAAACAAAATTACACAGGAAATATATATATATATCTTTGTTTCTTGAAAATAAAACTAGCCTGCATATAATCAAAGAAACACAGAAGCCAAAACTCAAAACAGTAACAAATTTAAAATCCATCCTACCACAGAATATGCAATAAAATTTGTCTACACAAACTAATAATTTAGTGTACAAAACCCAGAAACAAATCTGTCTTAGCTGAACACATTAGAATAAGAAATATCACAGAAAATAAATTTTTTAATTTCGTAGAATCAATTTATTGTGAGTAAATATAAATATATTACTTATTAAGAACGAAAACCAAATTCGAATCAGAACCAATGTAGTCTTTAAAATTGGATTCAGAATAACGTGAATGTTGACACATACAAAACCAAATTAAAAATAAACTGCTTACTCCCATGTCATTATTCCGATATTCTCAAAATTTAATGAAATGTTGAATTTCAATATAAGGTCATGAACTAAATACATAATGAATTGTATGTGATTTCCTGACTTCGCTTAATGGAAGTATCAAGTTCAATCATATTTGTTTGGAAATTTTCCAAAATAAAATGGACATTTTTGTTGCTTTACAAGTCTTGCGTCAAGTCGCCCTTTTAGACAAATGATTGTTTCCTTTTCTTTTTTATTATTTTTTTAAACCATGGATTAAAATCATTGATGTTCACTGATGCAGATATTCCAGCTTCATGTACACATACAAACTCAATGAAAATATACCCAAAGAAAAGCAACTCAAGCGAAACTATAAATCCACAACCGATCGTAAAAATTCAAGAAAATTTTAACATTTTGATAACAATACATTGGACCAAAACAGTGAAATACAAGTTGGAAAACCCACATCAAATCTATCATTAACCAGATACATTCTATCCGACAGAACTCAACTACATTCAGGTATTATAAGCAATGATAACCACAACTAAAAAGAATTAAGCAAAACAAGACTCAGATTTAGTCTTATTACCTTAAAAAAGTTTCCTAGCAAATAACAAAGACAAGTAACATATGCAGAGACAATTAGAAGTGTGTTCTTTCTCCCATCTATGACGACCTGCCTGACACTCTTCCAAGAACCATATCTTTGAGTTGGTCAAGTTTCTAATCCAGCTTCACTGAGGAGAACAGGTAATGCACAAACCAGAACGAAGAAAGGAAGCCAACTGTTCCAGTTGCAAGCATAATTGCCAAAACGATGAAAAGTGAATATCCCAAGTAAAGAGTCGCAGAAACGGGTCCGCTCAAGCTTTTAAGATCAAATACGAGATAGTTTATGGAGTATAGGAAGATGTATATGGCAACCGAACCAGAAGCAAAGAAGGACTTCCACCACCATTTCCAGTCCTCAACACAAATATGCATGTAGGTTAGAACAAGAGAAACCTCAGCACAAACAACCACTAGAAGGATCATGACAATGAAGAGAAATCCAAATACATAGTAAACACGACCCATCCAAATACTAGACATAATAAAGAAGAGCTCGATAAAAAGTGTTCCAAATGGAAGAGTACCAGCCCCAAGAACTAAAAGCCAAGATGGGTATTTTTGAGGTGGAATTTCCCGAGGGATTTGGTTGGTTCGTACAGGGTACTCGATATGAGGTGCCCTTGCCCCAAAGTACCCACCTACTAAGGTAAGGGGAACCGAGATGCAAAACCAAAGCAAAATGAGAATTACGAACAGAGACAACGGAATTGCCCCCGTGCTGTGACTACCCCACAATAAGAAATTCAAAGAGGTTAGAATGAAGAAAGCAATACCAGGGAAGAAACATGCAGCCCTCCAAGAGACTGAAACCCATCCTTTTTTGTCACCACAGCCAATTGTCCTCCAAAGGCGAACAGCAACATAACCGGCTGCGATTCCAAGAATCAAGTAGAAGAATAGCATACCTGTAAGAAGTGTTCCACGAGAAGCAGGTGACATGAATCCAAGTGCGGCAAACAATATCGTAACAACAGCCATCCCAAGAATCTGGACCCCATTTCCAACCATTACGCATAAAAGTGAAGAATTGGTTGGAGCACGGAAAACATCACCCACAACAAGTTTCCACCCCGATAACTCCTCATTCATCTGGGCTTGAGCCTCCTTATCAAGCTCCTCATAACGGGTCAGATCACGCCTCACCGTCCTCAAGAAAATAACAAGGACAATACCAGCCAAGAAGGTAATTACCATAAGAGAGTTGAGAATTGAGAACCAGTGGACTTTCGCTCCTTCCATTTTCAAATATGCATCCCATCTTGATGGCCATTTGATATCACTCTCCACAAACGTGACTTCATAGGTGAAGGCAATAGACTCACCTTCGTTAATCACCATAGACACCATGCCAGGATCACACTTAATTGCAGATGGGTATTTATCGTACATATTCAATTTCTTCAAAGATTCAGCATTATGTTGGCAACTATAAGGGATCACCTCAAACCCAACCACCATGTAACCTGGAACCTCCAATCCAGGGTGACCTGTTGGGATCACCTCAGCAGCATCCCCAGTACCCATCACACCGGCCACATTAGTCTCCTCATACTTATGAACAAGAACCGTAAATTTCAAATGGTTAAACACATAATACGATTCCTCAACCTTAATTCCAATAGGATACCCAGTCCACCGCAGGAAAAAACCCTCTTTCTTGGTATACCGAATCGCAGGCAAATTGTCAAGAATCAAATTAACCTGATACATCTCATCAATCCTCTTTTTCATGATCTTAAACTCATCAGCTGATAACGGACTCGTTTTGCAGAGAAAGATTTCTGTCTCATTGGTGTACATCTTAAATTGATACGGTGAATTCTCAATCCTATCGCCCATGAGGAGCTCACCGAGATTTTCAGCACTGTCCTTCACACCTTCCTTAGGCTTACAGAAGGGCAAACTGTAATAGCTAAAGGGCATCTCGGTATCAATTGAAGTCAGTGAATTCACTTTCACAGATAAGGTATTGCCGATACCATATTTGTGAGGGTAACTACCCGGGAGGTAAAACCCATGACCCAATTCAGCTATCAAGCAAACAAACAAAACCCAGATCTTGAATTTATCAAAGAGCTCCATTTCAACTAGTATTTGGGTGATTTTGTGTCAGATCTGGAAGAACCCAGATCAGAATACGAATGGATAAAACAGAGATCAGTATATTTATCAATAAATAAATAAAACAGAGATCAGCACAGTTGACTAAGAAATTGAGTTTCAGCAAAGACCTAATGACAGAAACCCAAAATTCATAGGGTTTGTTAGATCCAGATCAGATCAAATTGCATACGCTCATCAGCGTATAGAAAATATAAGAGTACATAGAAAAGTGAAATTCTTGCATCAAGATTAAAGGTAACGAAACAAGGATCTAACTGACCTTTATTTACATATACTGAGCGATTGGAAGCATCGAGAGAAAAATCCCGTGTATTGATGAGATATGTGCTGTAACGGCAACGCAAAGCTGTGCGAATCTAGAGAGAGAGAGAGAGAGAGAGAGTTCTGGAGAAATCGCTGCCCAAGATTGTTTTTATATGGCAAAGTCGTCGGTGATGTCCAAGGATGCTTCTAAAATGCACCGACTTAACTCTTTGACCGCGTTTATTTGACGAATTAAGTGAAATGAGATTGTTAATAATAGTATAGTTAGGGAAGAAATTAGTAGGGTAAACTATTAATACGTCTTATTTTGAAAATTTATTATTCATTAAGTCTTATTGATAAATTTATTAAGTGATAAAAATAAATTTATCAATCTTTTATTTTTATGAATAAATTTATAATGATAAATTTATCAGTTTCTTTGTTTTTATGAATAAATTTTTAGTGATAAATTTATCACTCTCTTATTTTTATAGTGTTAAATTTATTAGTTAGGACTTGTAAGTAAATAAGTCTAGTTAATAGGGCTAATTGGTAAGTACTCCAAATTATTAACATAACAATTATTAATGAATGAATTAAATAAAAATATATTTATTTTCATAATAATATAAGAAATGATTAGTGATGAAAGTATTAAATTATTTTATATAAAATAAATAAAAAATTATTTATACATTAAAAAAATTAAAATAAATATTAAAACAAACCGGTATACTTAGTAAAAAAATTAAATTACAAAATAAAAATTTTATATAAAATAAACTCAATTCACTCACAATTTTCTTAATTTCATTTAAAACTCAACTAAGCTAATTCTCTTATTGAGGGAATTATTAAGCCCCTCTCACTATCGGGATGATTTAGAAAGTTGATTAAAACTAAATTTTAAGTGCTCTCTCTCTTTTTTCTTTTCTTTTTGATCCTTTTATATGTAAAAAATGTCAGAGGCAATATGACAAAAAATGAGTTAAAAACTAAAAATTAACTTTTAGCTAGTTTCTCAAATTGCCTCAGTCCCCTCTCCCAATTCATTACTAAACATGCTGTGAGTGAAATCTAGTAATTCAATCCAGCCACTCACACCAATAAACAAACATGGCCTTTGATCTTAATATTTTATTTTTGCAAACTACACACTCCTTGAAATCTATCATTAATACAAATTCTCTCTCGGCATTTGAGAAATTATGTTACATCCAAATCTGATTACAATTTTTTCCCTCACCAATCTCTTGGTACGGGTTTAGATGGAAGATGTTCCGACATCCATCTACTTTATTGTCCTAATGAAAACATCATGTTCTTTGTAATTTGGCCTTTGAACCTGTTCCAATCTAAAAATAAAAAATCTCTTGTTAAATGAAGGAATACTTATGTGCAGGTTTTAATAAGTTGACTTATTGTCTAATAGGTCCTACGGAAAAAATTTGTCATAAAAAAAGGTTACTAATTATAAGTTTTAGTGATAATTTATAAAAATCATGACAAAAAAGTCACTAATTATTAATTTTTAGCGACATATATAAAAAAATTGTCACAAAAAAAATTAAAGGAACTAATGAATTTTGATGACATCCAAATTAAAAATTGTCAAAATACCAATTTTAAATTTATTAGCCAAATCCATTCTCATTTGTCAACCTAAAACGTAATAGAGAAATATAAAGAAATGGGTGAAGAAAATAGAAAAATTAGGGATGAAGAAAATAGAAAAATTAGGGATGAATTAGAAATGGATTGATTTATGCGGATAAGAAGGTTTTTCACTACAGGAGAGGTTAGTGAAGCAAGATGCTTGCTATAACCAATGGATCGTAAGAATGTAGAGAATCACGTCAGTATTTGATGGATCTCTATTTTTTTCTCAAGTAGCCAAGGTTTGTAGCCTTGTAATTGCGATATCTCTCTATCTACCTATCTTACCTCCAGCAATGATCCTCTATTTCCAAATAATCATATCCCCTGTCTCAAATCACTCACAACTATTAGATCATATGAAAATCCCAAGATGTGAGAATCTCAAGACATTCAATAATTATGAGTGATTTGGGATAGGGGACAGAATTATTTGAGAATAGAGGATCCTTAGGCTCTTACCTCAAACTTGAGTGTCTCACAATTACGATATCTACCTCTTTATTTTTCTCTTTGCCTAATCCACTATTTATTTTCCTATGCGAGTTCTTAATTCTTCGATCTTTGTTGTGGATGACAATAGGTTTGATGATAGTGGATTACCTAATTGACATGGGTAGGCCCATAAAGGCTATAGCCCACTATGAACAACCCAAGCCCACCACTTAGGGCTCAATACATAATTCAACTGATGAGGCCCAACATGGCTGGAAGTCAACATGGCATTAAGGACCAATGACACTCAGACATGTGGCAGGTGAAGGACAAGTCACATAAGCAGACAAAGATCCTGCAAAGTTATTGCACTACACATCAGCCATTAATGAAGCCCCTTACAGCATTTATTGTGATAAGCCCTCTCCGTCGAAACAGAACACCCTCACCATAAACAAGGCAAACTAGGGCATAGACTTTTGGCCATAGCGACAAGTCGAAAGGGACAACGAAATGATTACCAGAGGATATAAGCAGACATCGAAGACAAAAAGAAGGTTAAACTTTTTATCTCTAATCTCCATATATTCCATCTCTCTTTCTAACTTGCTCATCGGAGGGTTCGCTGGGGGACTCCCCGTTCCCCGTTGAACTCTTGTGCAGGTTCCACTGTGGGTTTGGTCATTCAAACACAGGTTTGAGGAGCGTGGATCAGTCCGACCCGTTCCACTTGGGACGAACTGTATCATCACTAATGATGTGGTGGAAAATTGGGGTGAATAACAATGGAGTAAGGGTTTTGTTGTGGTTGAATGTTGTGATAGGTTTAGATTGCTTGATTTTCTAGTGAAACAACGGAAGTAGTTGATACCAACAGAACCTAAGGGAGGTTGGTTGATGGCAACCAAGTAAGAAAGGAAGGAATGGTGGAGTGGTGGCCAATGGTTGTAAAACATTAATGTGGTATTTAGTTGGGAGATCTGGAGATGAATTTGGAAAGAAAAATGAAAAATGTGTTATTTATATTTCACCTAACTTTTTCCTTTCTCCTTTTAAATCCCTCCTTAAATCTTTTCACCAAACACAGCATAAGGGTCGATTGTATTCGGAGAGAAAAAGTAAGAGACAGAGTTAGATAGGAAGAAAATAGATAAGGGTAATATGTTAATTTTTTTTTTTTTTGGGAGTTGAAAGGAGATTAAGTCAAAATTTTGACAATATAAAATTTGTAATTTCTCAAATTAAAATAAAAAAATTTATATTTATTAGATATCTCACAAATGTATTTGCAACTTACTTTTTTAATGCGTAATTCATATAGTAAATAAAATTGAATACATGTGAGTGTAACAAAAACATTAATGAGTATATTCATAATAATGGGCTTGGATTATTTTAAGTTGACAATTTTAATTTGAGATAGTGTTTGGACTTTGCGGGTATATTTTGAAGCCAACCTTGGTGATCTTGATCACTAATTTTTTAAGACTCATTTAGTAAAATGTTTATACAAAAAATTACGATGATCAAATATCAGTAATTATATGTTTGAATCACATTTGTATTATAAAAAATAAATATCTATTATTGAAATTATAAATATCGTCCATTTTTTTTCAAAATAAATGTGTTCAAATATAAACTTACTGATATTCGATCATTTTAAATTTTTTACATGAATATTCTATCCAATGGATACTAAAAAGTAAACAGTTTTGATCACCAAGAATGACCCTAAAATAAGCCTATTAAACCTAACTGCTCTACATACATTCTCACAAATAAACCATCCAAGACTCATTTTTGTAGATATCTTTTCACAACAATTATGATGGAAAAAATACCGATTTAAATTGAATGAATTCCAAATGATGTTACTGCATGGATTGGAATTATTAATTTTTTCATTTTCAATTTCAGAGAATCTAATCACATTTATAAGCAATTTCTATTCCAGACTTTAATGATCGGACATGTTCCTATCTCTCATGTTAGTGCCAATCCTTATGTTATTAATTCAGCATTTTTTTCAAATAATAATAATTATTGTTATTTTGGGTTTCAATTTTTAGAGTAAATAAGTATTATTTTGGGTTTCAATTCTCAAACATTTTGAGTTTTTATTTAAAAAACTTACGTTTAACCGCTAATAGGTGGACTTATTGTCTAATGGATCTTATGATATGTAATAAGGTTTTTTGTGGTGTCCCAGGTCTTGGGCTTGAATAGTATTGTGTAGTAGGGTAGTGTGCATTACTTTCGGGATTTTGTTTATCGTATCAAATCGTTAAGATTTCTTTTCTACTCTTACCTAACCTCTCGTAACTTTTTTCGGGTTGAAAATTTTGAGTTTTGGGCTTTGGAACTTGTTTCGAAATACAAAATCAAACTCTAGGTTTCTAGGCAAAACCACTCGTGCAGAATTGGGAACCACTTGAGTGGATCCTCACAGAGTTCTTCTATTTTTTCAGACTTTTCTAGACAGAAAACTGCTCGAGCGGATTTTGGGTCCTACTTGAGCGGATTTTGGAGGAATTTTCTGGGCAGCTCTCTGGAGCAATCCGCCTGTGAGGCAAAAAAATCCCGCTTGTGCAAAATTGAAACTGCTCGTGTAGATTTCGGCTCGTCTATCTTGAAATTCATGCTCTTTTTCCTCAAATCTGATGCCAAAAACGTGTTTTTGCACAGATTTCACTTCTCTCTCTCTCTCTCTCTCTCTCTCTCTCTCTATATATATATATATACTCATCTTTTCTCTCCCTTCTCTCTACAAACACACCCAAATCCAACTTCTCTCTAAGATTTAACTCAAATCTTTAAGAGTTTGAGGGGGCTTTTTACACCAAATCGAAGAGGGCAACGAGGGCTATGTTTATAACCGATTGGATCATGTTTTCATCAACTTTGAGTTCTAGGATTTTCATCCTCTTCATCTCCCAAGCTTAAGGTAGGGATAATCTTTGAGTTATATATATGTTTTTGCAAGATTATATTTGTTTGAAGCATTTATTACATGTTTGAGTTATGATTTTGGGTTGTTGAACCCTTGATGATGTTAAAAGATGATTTTATCTATTTTTTCCAAAATTTTGAGAGTATGAACTACGTTCTAAGGTGTGAGTGTTGTTTTGGAAAAAAAATCTTTTAAAAAATGAAACAAAAACCTTGTTTTGGTGGAAATCCTAGATTTTAGGGATTCTGGAAAAAATAAATAAATAAATAAATAAATAATTGAGATATTGTGAAATTGATGCTTGATAACTTGTATTGTGAGTAGATGATGAAGGAATTCCATGAGAAAATGAGAGTGTGTTGAATTGTGAAGCTTGAGGAATAACTTCTTGTTGTTATTTTGAAAAGATCAAATGCTAAAAATGATGATTTTATATATGAAAAATGTATGAAGGTTGATATTGTATTATTTTATCTCTTATAAGTGTATTATGATGTTATAATGACAAGAGATGTGAGAATTCGATCACAATGGAGAATTGTGTGGTGAAATCAAAATGGACTATATTAATGCATTGTACTTTTTGCATCGCTATTCTATTTTATCATGGTTGCAATTGATTTTGAATCTTGCACTAGAAAAGTATTGTTTTTGAGAAAGGAAATTGTTTGTGAAACAAGATCATTTTGGATTTGTTTTGGGGTAAATGCGTAGATAAATCCAAATAGGGGGTGTTATTGGTTAAGTTGGCCTAAGTATCCATGGTGAAAGACCAAAAACACACGCAGAGGAGGAACCGCGTGCCTTCCAGTTAGCAATCAGTAATGTGGTGGATTGGTAGTGCTTGTTATGCCTACTTGCAAACACCAACTTAGGGATTACCCAAGTCGTATTTAACGGCCATTTGAACTACATTGAAACTATTGAATTATTGAATTCTCAAATAGCCTTGTGCAAAAAAATTTCAAAAAATAGAGATATATGTTTTTGAACATGACATGGTATATGCATTCATCTTAGGAGATTGTATAAAATGTATATACTTTGTTATGATTTTCCTATTAGGCTTTGTACTCAACTTATGGGATTTTGTGCAAGAAAGGATATGGTGATCTCGCCGAGTTAGAGACATAGAGTATATTTTGGGAGCACAAAGCTCTTTTCTTTTTGTTGTAATTATTTTTGACAAGCCAATGATGTGACACCCCGTATTTTTGAAGTATTAATATTTAGTGAGTGGTATTGGTGGTTTATTATGATAATTTAGTGATAAGATTTTAAGATAAGAATCTAATTTTAAATTATTTATTTGTATTTATCTCATCTCTTTTATATCTATCATATAATTATTTATTCTGATATAATAATACATAAACTTTTCCCTACCCTTTTCCTATCACGTGGTGAAGCAAGGAAAAAAATAAATAAATAAACAAACAAAACCGTGGGCTGTTAACCCACAGTAACCCCAAACCCACCCTTCAATCCTTTCACCTTTTCATTTCTTTTAAATTTTTTTAATCTTCTTTCATTGTTCCTTTCCTCTATAAATCAACACAAAGTGAGGGGTTCCTCCATTCCCTTCTTCTTCCTCATTCATTTTCTTCATTCAGTTCTCCCCTCCTCATAAATTATATAGAGTAGAAATATTAAGTTTAGATATGTTAATGTTTAGAGTAAAAATGAGTATTTTTTGGGAGTTGTAGATTTATTAAATCATACGTACTTTATGTTTTAAAAGTTTGATAAAAGTTGTTTTTAGAGATCCATGGAGCAATTTCAGATTTATGGTGATGGAATTAATTATTTTGAGGTAAATTCGGGTTGTATACAATATGCTCTTTTTAAATCTCTTTGCAAAGAGTTCACTATTTTTACTTATTCTCAATTTGTAATCTACTTGATTAATGTGGTTATTAATAGATTTCGTAAAATCATTTGTTGTTGAATCGTTGATATGCTGATCATTTGGTAAAATTCTCTACAAATATTCTGTGTTAAATGGTGATTTGTTTGACTGAATAACATGGAAATACTCCGTACATGGATCGAGTGAATCTTATTAATTGTTTACACCAATATGCCCGGATAAGCGTGAAGCTTGGGTGAGGTGGGTGAATAAATGAATTTATTCACTGGTCATGTACTGAGTAGGACTGTGTATTTGGTCTAGATAAATTATGGTTGCATTGTTGTGCAATTTGGTAAATTGCTTGATTATCATATCGTATCGTTTAGTGTCTTAAATTGTTGGATTCAGTGTCTTAAATTGTTGGATTCCTGTTAATTTATTCTGTATTTGAGCATTGTATTCCTATCGTATTGTATAATTTTCGAATTAATTTATTTTTCAAGTGCGGAGCAGATTTTAGTGGAGCTCAAAATTGATATTAAAAAGATTTATTAATACAGAGATTTGGGATCCACCACTTTAATTATTAAATTTGGAGATAGTTGTAATATTATTTATTTTGGAGGTAATTAGAATATTTGGAGGATATTGTACCATTTGGAGACAATTTTGTAGTTATTATTTTGGGAGCAAAACTTGTAATTTTTTTTAGGCTATTTTAGTGTATTTAATGACCCGGGAGTGGGGCGTCACAAAATGGTACTAGAGCGTAGGGATTAGGTCTTACATGGGATCTGTTGGGTGGTGAGTATTATGAAAAAAAAAAAAAAAAGGGTTGATATTTAAGGTGAAAAAAAAAATCATTTTTATATCAGAGTGTGTAGCGGAACCATGTTATTTGGAGTTTTAGTTGAGATTAAATTTTGGAGCATTACGGATTGGAATTTCGAGGACGAAATTAATTTAAGGGGGATAGGTTGTGACACCCCGTATTTTTGAAGTATTAATATTTAGTGAGTGGTATTGGTAGTTTATTATGGTAATTTAGTGATGAGATTTTTAGATAAGAACCTAATTTTAAATTATTTATTTGTATTTATCTCATCTCTTTTATATCTATCATATAATTATTTATTCTGATATAATAATACATAAACTTTTCCCTACCCTTTTCCTATCACGTGGAGAAGCAAGAAAAAATAAATAAATAAACAAACAAAACCGTGGGCTATTAACCCATAGTAACCCCAAACCCACCATTCAATCCTTTCACCTTTTCATTTCTTTTAAATTTTTTTAATCTTCTTTCATTGTTCCTTTCCTCTATAAATCAGCACAAAGTGAGGGGTTCCTCCATTCCTTCTTCTTCCTCATTCATTTTCTTCATTCAGTTCTCCCCTCCTCATAAATTATATAGAGTAGAAATATTAAGTTTAGATATGGGAGTGTTTAGAGTAAAAATGAGTATTTTTTTTAGAGTTGTAGATTTTATTAAATCATACGTATTTTATGTTTTAAAAGTTTGATAAAAGCTATTTTTTGAGATCCATGGAGCAATTTCAGATTTATGGTGATGGAATTAATTATTTTGAGGTAAATTCGGGTTGTATACAATATGCTCTTTTTAAATCTCTTTGCAAAGAGTTCTCTATTTTTATTTATTTTCAATTTGTAATTTACTTGATTAATGTGGTTATTAATAGATTTCGTAAAATCATTTGTTGTTGAATCGTTGATATGCTGATCATTTGGTAAAATTCTCTACAAATATTCTGTGTTAAATGGTGATTTGTCTGATTGAATGACATGGAAATACTCCGTACATGGATCGAGTGAATCTTATTAATTGTTTACACCAATATGCCCGAATAAATGTGAAGCTTGGGTGAGGTGGGTGAATAAATGAATTTATTCACTGGTCATGTACTGAGTAGGACTGTGTATTTGGTCTAGATAAATTATGGTTGCATTGTTGTGCAATTTGGTAAATTGCTTGATTATCATATCGTATTGTTTAGTGTCTTAAATTGTTGGATTCAGTGTCTTAAATTGTTGGATTCAGTGTCTTAAATTGTTGGATTCCTGTTAATTTATTCTGTATCCGAGCCTTGTATTCCTATCGTATTATATAATTCCCGAATTAATTTATTTTTCAGGTGCGGAGCAGATTTTAGTGGAGCTCAAAATTGAGATTAAAAAGATTTATTAATACAGAGATTTGGGATCCACCACTTTAATTATTAAATTTGGAGATAGTTGTAATATTATTTATTTTGGAGGTAATTAGAATATTTGGAGGATATTGTACCATTTGGAGACAATTTTGTAGTTATTATTTTGGGAGCAAAACTTGTAATTTTTTTTAGGCTATTTTAGTGTATTTAACGACCCGGGAGTGGGGCGTCACAAATGACTTTACATGTATGGGTTCGAAAAATCACTTTTGTGTAACCAGACTTAGGCCTTGAAATTTGTAGTCCTTGAAAGCATTAATTTGTACTTAACATATCGTGCCATATTGAATAGATTCATATTGTAAGAATGTTGAATGTATATTGTGAAATATTTTTTGTAAATCTCTAGAGTTTAATGAATATACATGATAGAGATTGATGGTAATGTCTATGTTAAGGCTTTATATTCTTTATTATAATGCTCCCAAAATAATATAATAAAGATAACTCATATGCGGAATAAATATGAGAAACAATATACTTTCATATATCAGAGTTTACTATTTAATAACCAGTTAAATGCCATATAGGCTTACATGTTTCCAAGTCATTGCTTAGTTACACAAATTGAGTCTTACTCATTACACAAATTGAGTCTTACTCATTACATCACAAACACTCACGGTATCTCACGCTTTGGTCGGGATACACAGCCAAATCTCTTTCTATCTCACGCTTTTGTGCTTCCAACACTCAATTCACAAGTGTAGGTTGTGCAACTACAGAAAACAAAGCTGCAGACTCAACATACTCGCCCAGATGCAAGTCAAACTCATTAAGAGTACCCAATATTTCACATTCTCAGATGGCGATAGAAGCTATACTGCTAACTGGCTTTCTACTCAAAGCATCGGCGACAACATTGGCCTTCCCGGGATGATAATGCAACTCAAAATCATAATCCTCTATGAATTCCATCTATCTCATTTGTCTCAAATTCAAGTCTTTCTGTGTAAATAGATATTTTAGATTCTTGTGATCAGAGAACACTTCAAATTTCTCACCATACAGATAGTGCTTCCAGATCTTCAAGAAAAATATCACTGCTGCTAACTCTAAGTCATGGGTGGGATAATTTCTCTCATGTGTTTTCAACTGCCGTGAGCCATAGGCTACTACTTTACTCTCTTGCATCAATACACAACCTAGACCTTCTCGTGAAGCATCGTAATAAACTGAATAACCCAAACCCCTCTCCGGTATAATCAATACTGGAGCAGTGGTGAGTCTAATCTTAAGCTCTTTGAACGACTTCTCATAAGTCTCACTCTACACGAATTTGATTTCTTTCCTCGTCAACTTAGTCAAAGGTGAAGCTAGTTTAGATAAATCTTTCACAAACCGACGGTAATACCCGGCCAACCCCAAGAAACTACAAATCTCGAAAGCATTCTTAGGTAGTGCCCAATCTTGCACTGCATCTATCTTGGATGAATCTACAGTCACCCCTTCCCTTAATACTACATGCCCTAGGAATTTAATCTCTTCCAGCCAAAAGTCACATTTTCCAAACTTCACATACAATTTATGGGCTCTAAGTAACTCAAGTACTACTCGTAAATGTTCCTCATGCTCCTCCTTAGAAGATGAATAAATCAAAATGTCGTCCACAAAAACAACTACAAAACGATCTAAGAATTCACGAAAGATCTGATTTATTAAATCCATAAACACAGTTGGAGCATGCCCAAAAGGCATTATAAGAAACTCATAATGGCCATACCGCGTACAGAATGCCGTCTTCGGGATATCCTCTTCTCTTACTCTTAACTAATGATAACCCGATCTCAGGTCTATCTCAGAGAAACAACAAGACCCCTTCAACTGATCAAACAGATTATCTATACGAGGCATTGGGTACTTATTCTTAATAGTAACCTGGTTCAATTTTCGATAATCAATACAAAGCTGTAATGCTCCATCTTTCTTTTTAACAAAGAGACCTGGCGCTCCCCAATGTGAAGTACTAGGGCGAATAAAACCCTTATCTAACAATTTTCTGGAGTTGAATCTTCAACTCACTCAATTCAGCAGGTGCAAATCTATATAGAGCCACAGAAACCGGTGCCATGCCAGGCACTAAATCAATAGAGAACTCGATCTCTCGGTGAGACGGTAAACTGACAAGAGTCTTGGAAAAAACATCTGAGTATTCACAAACTACCCTCGGCAATTCAACCTGAATTTCATCACACTCACTACTCAAAAAGCTAGCAAGGAGACAACTAAGTTCACTCTGCCTATGTGGATCATATATCGGTAATAAGACTCTATCCACTCGGTCACCCAAGAAATAAATGCAATCGCTACTCAAGGTACATACAGCAACTTTTTGATGGTAGCAATCTATAACAGCCCGGTATGATGATAACCAGTCTATACCCAATATGACATCAAAACTAAGCATGTCAATCAATACAAATGCAAAAGGTAATCGACGACCAGCAACCTCGATGTCACAATCCCGACATCCCTGTCTCAAGACAGTCTGACCACCAATAGGTGACTCTACACAAATAGGAGATGCTAACTGTGCCAACTCCAAACCCAAAATTGATGCAAACGCATACGAAATAAAAGAATGGGATGCACCCGTATCAATCAACACATGAGCAACTGAATTGCAAAACAAAAAGGTACCTCTCACTATAGAAGGATCTGGTACAAGATCTAGTCCTACAATTGTATACATACGTCCAGTAGGCCTTTGCTCAACCTACTCACCTCTCGGAGCATAAGCTTGATGCACAGACTGAGCCGAAGAGGCTCCCTGATTGGCCCTCAAGGCCTGTGCTGACTGTGCTGGCTGGTAACTCTATGTCTGTCTCAAACCAGACGCATTAGGCGTACCACCCAACTGTGGGCAAAACCTCTTTAGGTGCCCTGCCTACCCGCACTGATAACAAGTGAACGGCTGGCCTCTTCCCTAACTCTGGCTCTAAAAACGAGCCGATGATGGTGCTGCTCGCTGTCCTCCTCCTTTTTGAGGACAAGCTGGAGACTTGTGGCCTAACTGACCACTCTTAAAGCAAGTAAAATCTCCCTACCCACCTTTCCCAGAACCTGTACTCGGTATTGGAAAAGTGGACCTCAACTGAGTTCCTTGGGACTGCTGAGGATAGGAACCCCTCTGCCTCTTACTGTCTCCCTGACTATCCTGACTCCTCCTAGAGCCCCTCATCCTTTCATCTTCTGCTTGCATAATAGTTTCAAGGTGGGCTGCAGACTACACAAGGCGTCCATAATCTCTAATCATGGAATCGGCCACTCGAAACATGAGTCTGGTCCTCAATTTCTTCTCAAACTCCAGACAACGGCGTTCTTCAGTCACCACTAACTCAGGTGCAAACCTGGATAGACTAGTAAAGGTGGCCTCAAACTTCGTCACTGGTGTATTCAGCTACTTGAGCTGACAGAACTGATCCCTCAACTTCTCCCTAACAGTGGGAGGCAAAAAATTCTCCTGAAAGGCGTCAACAAATACTTCCTAAGTCCCTCCAATGCGCCCCCGCGCATACTTCCACCACTGACCCGCATCCCCCTTTAACTGAAAAGACGCCAAGGTCACTTTCAACTGATCATCCTCGATGCCAAGCATCTCGAATGTCTTTGCTAACTGTTCAAGCCACTCATCAGCCTTCAGTAGCTCCTTAGGGTCACCCAAAAACTCATCCGGATTCGATCGGAAGAACTCTCTCTTCAGAAAAGACGGCCCTGCTTCAGCTACATGGGCCTGGACTTGATTCTCAGCCCTAAGAATGTCCATGGATTCCCTCAATGCTCCTGCCATCTCGCGGGCTAAGGCGCCTATGGTTTGCTGACCTACTGGCTCGGTCATGTTGGCCTGACCAACTCCCTCCTCCTGCGCCTGAATTTTATCCGGTATAGGCATCTCCTGCCTCCTAGGCCTACCACGCCTACCACCACGTCCTCGTCCTGACATCCTAATAAACGTAACAAAGGATTAACACATTCACAAATGTGTCGAAACTATTTCACTCGCATCCTAATACATTAGATAACTGTAATTCACTCCACATAAGCACAAAATCACATAAGCACTTACGAATCTCATTTCCGGATAATGATCGTCCCGTGGTGTTGCTAGAGTTCCAGTTAAAAACGGCAGTTATCAAGTGTCTTTCCAACAGGACTCCCAGAAACCCATAGATTCGATCAACATCCTAGAAACTAAATTCCATACCCATATAATCACATAAGCATGTTATCATATAAGCACATAACATCATACGTAAGTCTCTAACAAGCGAGACAAACCCATTGTGGTACTAACCACTTCTTACATACCCAAAGTATTCAAACCCGGTACGCTCTGATACCAAGTTGTAACGCCCCCAAAATAATACAATAAAGATAACTCATATGTGGAATAAATATGAGAAACAACATACTTTCATATATCAGAGTTCACTGTTTAACAACCAGTTAAATGCCATGTAGGCTTACATATTTCCAAGTTATTGCTTGGTTACACAAATTGAGTCTTGCTCATTACATCTTAAGCTATTGGCTTTACAAATAACAAACATACACATATAAGACATAATTAAGAAGCTCTTGCTTCCCAAAACTCCATCCACGCTATTGCCTTGGAAGAAGCATCTCACCTGTACCTGAAAATGGTATTCCTATATAGGGTGAGCCAACAGCCCAGTGGAAATAATCTAACACAATTTATGAGGTTTAGCAAAGGTATAAATACCACGTACATAAACAATACCGATCTTGAAACATCCACAAGACCTGCATATCCATATGCCACTAAAACCAACATTATTCCAGTTTCCTTTAATTTCATTTCCAGTTCATATATGCTACTCAATTCATGAGTTAAATTCGTTATCTTTCAACAATCAAAATGAGACTACAACTCAATGATTTTCCAATTATGCAAAACTCACATAAACACTTCAAACCTGCCATTTTTTGGATATTTCGTCCGAAGGAATCGACACCCATTTATATATAAAATTTCGGGTCTTTCATCAGGACACTCCGACCAACTTGCTTTAAATGGAGTCCATCCCCTTTCTCCTCCCAAACAAATATACATATGCAATGTATTTATAAATATAATCACATATGGAGTACATCCCCTTTCTCCTCCCAATAAACATATATATACAATGTATCTATAACATGGTCATATTCAATGACACCAACAATGGATTAGTATTAAATTGCCTAATCTTCATGTAATTTCTATAACAATCATAGCTATCCTCCACCGATAGCCAAAAACAATTATTTTTAAAGAGATGTTCAATATCAAAATAAATAGTTTATTCAAAACTTCCATAGGTGAGATAATACATATCCAATATCACCATTTATAATCACAACCTCCCAATTTCACGTTTTCAATGTTAATCTCAATTATTTATGCAAAATAATAATTTAATCAAAATTAGGGCAGAATCCCCCTTTCACCAAATATCAACCCAAACACCAAAATTAACTATTTTGGTAGAACATGATCTTATATTCAAATATCATACTCATTTACCTCATATTCATCAAAACCCCTCTTTTCATTTCACACCCAAATCCTAAATTTGTTCAAACCACAACCAAATCTCATCATCTATGCACAATAGCAAATAACTAAGCTAAAAATCATATTAGAGTGTAGAAAATCCCTACCTTAAGTTTTTGAAGAGAATCTGAGATGAAATCCCAAAATCTACGGTGTCGAAACTCGATCTCCACCGCACACAATGAAGCCCTCGAGGTGATAACCAACTTTGGTGAACAACTTAGGCCTAAATCCCAATGGATTTGGAGAAATCAAAGAGAGAAAATAACTTCTATAGAGAGAAGCTCTAGACCTGGAAATTTGGACAGTTTTAGAGAGAGAGGGGGCTACAAAAAGTGATCTGAAACTCTAATTTACGGACTGATATAACAAGGTTACTCAAGCGTGAAATACACTTTTTCGTAAGCAATTTCGAATGCATTTTGCATTTTTGCTTTCGGCAAGCTGACCGGGTAGCTCGACCCTCGAAGTTGACCAGGTCAAAATCAGGATCACTGCATTTATATATTAAGCATTGGAAGTTGGTAAATCTATATTGTGTTAATTTTTCGGGGCGTGACATTTTTCATCAAGTACCATTAAAAAATGTCATTAATTGTTAATTTTTAGGGACAGTTTGAAAATTTTGTAACAAAAAATTTCACTAATTATAAGTTTTAGTGACAGTTAAAAAAATCGTCACTAATTTTCAACTTTTAGCGACAATTTGAAAAATTCGTCACAGAAAAATATTACTAATTGTAAGTTTTAGTAACAATTTACAAAAATCGTGACAAAAAAGTCACGAATTCTCAATTTTTAACGACATGTGTAAAAATCGTCACAAAAAATTATTTTAATGACGATTTTATTAGGACTTATTTTCAATAGAATTTTATAGGAGTTAAATCGAACTATTATGATCTAGTGGTAGTTGGTAAAATGACATAGTTTTCGAACTTCGTCATTTTTTTTCTTTTTTTTTTTTATATATTTAAAAACTAAAATGATTCCCCATTATAAAAAATTTAAAGAAAATGATAAAATTAATAGGGAAAGAATATGCACCTTATAACTAAGGAATAAAATAATATAACTTCATACTTTCTTAGTCATAAGTAAAAATAAAAATAAAAGTAATAACCAAACACCCTATGAGACATAATCAAAGATCTCATAAGTTATAACTAAAATATTATCAATATATATTATATAAGGAAAATGGTGTTTTTAGTGAGAAGTCTTGTGAGAGTTTCAATATCTCATACCAATTTTCTTGATTTTCTTAATTTTAAATAATTAAGAAAATCTCCATTGGTTAACTTTTATTTGATAATCCCACATCGGGAAAATAAAAAAAAAGGAGTTATTTTACTCATATAAAAGAAATCTTATACTCCCATCCCATTTAGTGAGGAATCTTGTGAGAGTTCCAATATCTCATACTAATTTTCCTAATTTTTTTAATTTTAAACAATTAAGAAAATTTCCATTGGCTAACTTTTATTTGATAATCCCATATTGAAAAAAGAAAGAAAAAAAATGAGTTATTTTACTCATATAAAGTTAATCTTACTCTCATCCCATTTAATATTATAGTGTTGTGCATATTTCAATTCAATATTGTTTAAATTTTAAAAAATTTAATTAATTAATTATGACCTAGCCGATTAGGTTAAATCATTTTTCATTTGGTTTGATTTGATTGATTTGTTGGTTTAATCACTATTTTAACGATTTTATCAAAATATATTGATTAGATTTGTTTCATTCGAAATAAACTAAGATTGATCTGATTAAAGATTGAAAGACCGAGATTGATTGATTATAAATAAATTTTCCGGCGAAATAATTATTAACTTTTATTTTATAATCTCACATCGGGAAAAAAAAAAAAAGTGAGTTGTTTCACTTCTATAAAGTGAATCTTAGTAGTGTAGTATCGTGTATTCTTCAATTCTCTTGATTTTATTAATTTTAAATAATTAAGAAAATCTCCATTGACTAGCTTTTATCTGATAATCCCACATCATGAAAAGAAAGAAAAAAAAATGAGTTGTTTTACTCATATAAAGGGAATCTTATACTCACAAATCATTTAGTGAGGAGCCTTGTGAGAGTTTTATTATCTCATACTAATTTTCTTGATTTTCTTAATTTTAAACAATTAAGAAAATTTCCATTGGCTAACTTTTATTTGATAATCCCACATCGAGAAAAAAAGAAAAAAAAAAAGAGTTATTTTACTTATATAAAGTGAATCTTATACTTCCATCCAATTTAATATTGTAATATTGTGCATGTTTCAATTCAATATAGTTCAAATTTTAAAAGTTTTAATTTATTAATTATGACTTAGCCAATTAGGCTATATCATTTTTTATTTGATTGATTTGTTAGTTTAACCGCAATTTTAGCGGTTTTATCAAAATATATTGATTACATTTGTTTGATTCAAAATAAACTAAAGATTGATCTGATTAAAGATTGAAAGATTAAGATTGCTTGATTAGAAATAAACTTTTCGTCCAAATAATTATTAACTTTTATTTTATAATCTCATATCGGAAAAAAAAAGAAAAAAAAAAGTGAGTTGTATAATTTATGTAAAGTGAATCTTAATAGAGTAGTATTATATATATTTCAATTCAAGACAGTTTAAATTTTAAAATTAAAATAACATTTAAAAGTTTTAATTAATTAATTTTTATATAAGTTGGTTGGTCATTTGACCTAATCGATTAGGTTGAATCATTTTGGGTTTGACCGATTCGCCGGTTTAATCGCAATTTCTCATACTGATTTTATTAATTTTAAACAATTAAAAAAAATTCGTATCGGCTAACTTCCATTTAAATATACAAAAATAAAACTTTAATTAGTTTATGATTTATTTTATAATCCCACATCGAAAGAAGAAGAAAAAGAAAAAGTTTGTTTCATTATCTATTTATATATTATATAAAGAAAATGGAGTTTTTAAGGGGAAGCCTTCTAAGAGCTCCAAACCCTTATTCTAGAATTATTGAATTTTCTTAATTTTAAACAATTAAGAAAATTCTCGTTTGCTAACTTCCATTTACTTTTTATTTTACAATCTTACATCGGAAAAAGAAAAAAAGAAAAAGTGAATTGTTTTACTTACATAAAGTAAACTTATACTCCTATATATATAAGCAAAATGAGATTTTTAGTGAGAAGCCCTATAATCAATATCTCATATTCATTTTTTTTTTTAATTTTCTTAATTTTAAATAATTAAGAAAATCGCCATTGGCTAGCTTTCATTTAACTTTTATTTTACAATCTCATATAGACGTTTTCATTTTAAAAATAATTTTTTATGAGATTTTGAAACTCTCATAATATTTAACTTAAAAATAATTATAATCATATATCGAGAAAGAAAAGAAAAAGTGAGTTGTTTTACTTATATAAAGTGTTACAATCCCACATCAAAAAAGAAAAAAGTAAAAAAAGGTGAATTGTTTCACTTATATAAAATGAATCTTATAAATTGAGTTTTTAAGGAGAAGCCTTCTAGAAGCTCCAAAACCTCATTCCAAAATTATTAATTTTTTTTTTTAATTTTAAACAATAAAATTTCCATTGGCTAGTTTTCATTTACCTTTTATTTTACAATCCTAAATCGAAAAAAAAAATGAATTGTTTCATTTACATAAAGTGAATGTTATGCTCCAATTTATATAAATTATTGAAATTTCTTAATTTTAAACAATTAAGAAAATCCCCATTGATTAGGTTCCATTTAACTTTTATTTTACAATCTCACATCGGGAAAAGAAGAAAAAAGTAAATTGTTTCACTTATATAAAGTGAATCTTATGCTCTCATTTATATAAGCAAAAGAAGATTTTTAGTGAGGAGCCCTATAATCAATATCATTTTTTTTTTCTCTTGATTTTAAACAATTAAGAAGATCCCCATTGATTAACTTCCATTTAACTTTTATTTTACAATATCACATAGACGTTTTGGTTTTAAAAATAATTTTGTATAGGATTTTGAAATTCTCATAATATTTAACTTAAAAATAATTACAATCCTACATTGATAAAACAAAGAAAAAGTGAGTTGTTTCACTTATATAAAGTGAATCTTATACTTTTATTTAATATTATAATATTGTGCATATTTCAGTTCAAGATACTTTAAATTTTAAAATAAAATTTAAAGGTTTTAATTAATTAATTTGTTGTAAACTGGTTGATCTTTTGACTTAGCCGATTAGGTTAAATTGTTTTCGATTTGACTGATTCACTGGTTTAACTATGATTTTAGCTATTTTATCAAAATATATTACTTAGATTTGTTTAATTTGAAATAAACTAAAATTGACCTTATTGAAAATTGAACGACTAAGATTACTTGATTAGAAATGAACTTTCTATCCAAACAACTATTAACTTTTATTTTACAATCCCACATCAGGAAAAGGATAAAAAAATGAGTTGTTTCACTATATAAACCTTATGCTCATGTTTAATATTATAGTGTTATGTTTGTTTCAGTTCAAAACAGTTTAAATTTTAAAATTAAAATAAAATTTAAAAGTTTTAATTAATTAATTTTTGTATAAGTTGATTGGTCTTTTGACCTAGCAGATAGAGTGAACCGTTTTCGGTTTGATTGATTCGCTGGTTTAACTACGATTTTAGCGGTTTAAGCAAAATATATTGGTTAAATTTATTTGATTCGAAATAAATTAAAGATTGGCCTAATTAAAGATTAAACGGCTAAGATTGCTTGATTCGAAATAAACTTCTCACCCAAACAATTGTTAACTTTTAAACAATTAAGAAAATCTTCATTGGCTAGCTTTCATTTAACTTTTATTTTATAATCCCACATCGAAAAAAGAAAGAAAAAGTGAACTGTTTTACTTACATAAAATGAATTTTATACTCTCATTTATATAAGCAAAATGAGATTTTAGTGAGGGCCTTTATGATCAGTATCTCATACTAATTTTTTTGATTTTCTTAATTTTAAACAATTAAAAAAATCCCGATTGGCTAGCTTTCATTTAACTTTTATTTTATAAAATATAAAAAAATTAAATATAATTATTATATTTTTATTAAATAATATATTATTTTATACCGTATATAATACGGGTGATATGTTGGTTATAACTTTAAAAAAAAATGATATAACTAAAAATATATATGGTGTGTATAGTAAAAATTTTTCAAATTTTAATAAACCAGACTCTACGTTCCAGTTGGCAAACTAAGAGAAAAATAAAATAAAGGTCCACGATGAGCCAAATTTTACATTCCATTGCATTCCAAAAAAAAAAAAAAAACCCTCTTATTCCATGTGATTTATTATGGACCTTTCATTTTAAAACAAAATACTATTGAACATAAATTTATTTACAATAATAGTAATGATACATTATTCTTATCAAGTTTTTTGAATAAATTTTATGTATGAATAAAAATTTTTTTAAAAGAAATTTAATAAAAAAAATCCCACATATCGAACATATATGCCATAATAAATGACAAACCACCCCCCCCCCCCTCCCAAGTTGAATAATTTATAGTTTACAAATCAAATCTCATTAATTATGGTTATCAAAATTCATTCCCTCTAATTATGCATGTTTATAGTTGCAAAATAAAATCTCACTATGATTATTTATTGTTGTAAAATAAAAATTATATATATATATTGCAAATAGTGAATTTCATTATAACTGTGAAATTGATAACCGTGAATATCACACTGTTAATGAATAATATGAATTTTTGAAAAGTGTAATTATTTTTTAAAAATCACTAATATTCACACTATCTTTCATACTTTGTCAAAAAGTAATAATACTTTCACACATACTAGAAAATTCAAACCATTCTATATATATATATATATATCTATATAACAAGGGAATGAGGTTTTTCAAACTTGATGGGACTTTTGTCCATATGGCAAATTGTTGGATGGCTAAGATTGTTTGGTTTTAAGAATAGAGGGCTGAGATAATCTGGTTTGTAAAACGTCTTCTCTCTTCACTCCTATAGAGCCTTTCTTACTCTTCCCACCCAAGCCCCTCTCTCTCTCAATTCCAGAGGTTTTAAATTTTGAAATTTCATCTAAATTCTCTCAACCGTCTCAACCCCTTATTCTCAATTGAATAGCCACCGCCACAGCCATTAGGAGCCCCCTTCATCTCACCACCAGTGCAGCCCTTTCATCTTCAAGTCTAATCACCATTGTTAGTGTGTGTAAGAGCTGAAGATATGATTTTGGGGGAAAATTTCTTTATTTTGATCTTATTTTGGTCTCATGTTTATTTTATGTTATTTTTCCCTTTTTCTGATTTAACTGTATAATGTTGATGGGTGTGGTATGATTTTGATTAACTTTTTTTAGGTTGCTATGGCACAATCAGGTAGATTGGTCCCTTTTCTCTCTCATCTTATTCTATAACAGGTAAACGATTCACATCTTAGGGTTTTTCATCTGCAAACCTAACTTTTGAATATGACAATGGATGATTCACATCTTAGGTTTTTTCTTATCCCCCAAACCAATCTTACTAATCTGTTAACAGTCATTTTTTGTGAACATGATTGTATTATGGTTTAAAAAAGAAAAAAAAAGAGAAAAAAAAGAAAAGAAAAAAAGAGCAGAAATTGTTTGATCAAATAAGTGACAAAGTGTCGGGGATATTTTAATGTGTTCCTAAAACTTGCTATTCAGTGGATATAGCTTTCAACTTTGCTTAAGAGCATCTCCAACGCTTTACTTAAAATTTTCATCAAATTTTACTTAAATTTGATTTTTTTTTAAAACAGAAGAAGCTTGATTTGATATTAAGCGAAGTGATTTGGGATTTCATGAAAACACCAGTCAACTGGGAGCATGACTGGGGGACGACTGGCCGGTCAACTGGTCGGTGTAATTTTTTCACAAAAATTTGCAAGGAGGTGGTCATCTGGGGGACATTTGGCTGGACATCCGACTGGTCGTCCGATGGGGAAAATAACATGTAGCTCCAACAACTATAAACAATGATTTGATGAAAGGAAAATTCATCTTCAATTTGATGAAAGATTTGAGAAATTCAGAATTTGATGAAACATTTGGTGCTGGATTAAAGCAGCAAAATGCGAGTTTTTTCATCAAAAAAGTGGGTTTTCATCAAAAGATGGTCTAATAAAGCTTTCAATAGGCTTGAACAAGGTGGAAATATAGGACTGGTGGTTTGTTTCTAATAAAGTATCAAAAAATAAAATAAAAAAGAAAAGAAATAAGAAACGTTGTGTAGTGTATATTTAGAGGGTTTGATACTTTTCTGATACTTTTTTTGATACTGTTTTGTGTTTGAAAGTTTAATCACTAAAAAAAATTTAATTTAAAATTAGAGGATTCGAGTCACCTTACATATGAGTCTTCTTCCCCATGTATTTATTGGGGCTTCCTCTCCCATTTTGAGAGTTACTTTGTATTAATTATTAAGAAATAGTGTAATGTATATTGTATTTTTGATTTTTGATTATGTGTTGTATTTAATTGGGTTTGTGTATAGTGATTGGATATTTAAGATCCTAAAATTCATTTATTTTATTTTATTTTATTTGTGTGTGTGTATAGTTATACTTTGTTTAGGTATCTATTGCTTGCTTTATTTGGTTTTAAATGGTCAATTAACTTATGTATTACTCGGATTAATATGTATTTTTGTCTATTATGAAATTATTGAAATTGTCTTTCATAAAAATTACAAGTTTGAGCACTATTACCCTGCAACAACGTCTAAAATTATGGATAACATCCTTAATTGTCTTTTATTATTATTATTATTATTATTATTATTATTATTATTTAAATTTACAATATTTATTATTCTCTAATCAGGTTATGTACATATATGTATAATATATTTATTTCATACAAACAGAACAATATCTCATAGTGGCAATCCTGAGAAAAGATAAGGACCAAGACCATCATCCAAGAACTTATCAACAATGCTAGAGACCTCTAAAAACACACCTCTAAACACACCTCTAATGAGGTGGAAAAGGAAGAAGAAAAAAAAAAAAAAAATCAAGACACATGATTGGTTGTGGCAGTGGTGGGACCCACTGCCACATCATTAGTGGTACCTTTAATTAGAGGTCCCAAGCATTTTTCAAGAACTTATACACTAAAGACACGATAAAGTCACCTGATTTTGTGGTAGACCAAACTAACTTATCAGCTTAAAGGCATCATTTCATAGGGAATTGTAAAGAATAACCATTTCATTTCATTTCATCTCATTTCGGTGAACCAAATAAAGTATAGATGAGATTGAAGTGTTTCAAATATAATTAGTGTTCTGATAAATGATTTGGGTGATTTTGATAAATGTGTGAATTGGGTTTCCTTTTTTAACATAAAAGGTAATGTTCTGTGATCTTTTCATTTCATCTCATTCCAGTGAACCAAATAAAGCATAAATGAGATTGAAGTGTTTCAAATATTATTAGTGTTCTGATAAATGATTTGGGTGATTTTGATAAATGTGTGAATTGGGTTTTCTTTTTTTAATATAAAAAGTAATGTTCTGTGATCTTTTATTTTTATTTGATTGTTAAAAATTAGAATTATAGTGAGAAAGAAATAGCCCATTATACTTAAATTATGATACAATTAAGTAATCAAATAGTCATTGTACAACCCATGGTTATTTAAATCCAATCTATTTATAGCACTATTAAATGAGTTATTTCTTCACTACAGGTCTATGGTGTTCCAACCTCTTCAACAATCTTGGAGTTCATTTTAATTCAAATCATGGACAACATTCATATTTTTGGTTATGCATGTTTATCTTATAGTTTATGAATCGAGGCTTAATTTCTTACTTATTATTTATAATTTTTCTCATAATCAAATGCTTTTGTATTATTTTTTACAGGTGGATAATATGTTAGAGGAAACAGTAATATAAGATCTCTATACTCAATTTTTATTTTATTTTATTTAATCTACATTCCTTAATATAATTTTCCTTTTAGCTTTCAAATGCATTTCAATATATACACAGGTTCTGTTTCTTCAAAACAGAAATGTCAGTGCTATGATCCATAATGAATGGGACTTCAATGTCCTCTGTGTTCGTGGGGTAAGCCCACTAATCAAATTTATTTGCTTATATTTTTTATGAATAATTTTTGCTTATTTTTGAAAGGCAAAGGCAAAGGTAAGGGCAAAGGAAATGAAAACTACTCAATAAAGGGAATAAAAAATACACAAGTGGTATGGTTCTTTTCAAGTTTGTTTTGGAGCATGTGTAAACAAAATAATGGGGGAATGTGATATTTTGAAGCATGCATAATCTATGTATAATTTTATTTATTTATTTATAAAGTTTGTGAAGATGGGCATGGTGCTTTTAATCCTTAATATTACTAATTTCCAAACTAAATTATGCATCCTTAAAAAACAATACACTAGAAAAAAATTATAAAGGATTTTTTACAAGATATATAAAATTTTCCAAATAGAAGAGGGAAGTAACTAAAGTTTAAAAAAGAATACAAATGATGAAAGAAGAAAATAAATTGGAAGTGTATTTTAATTAAAATTTTGTTTAAATTATGATCAAGTCAAACTTTTGTAGGATTTGGTTGAAAAAGCTATGGAGCTCAAGAGGATAAATAAGACTACATTACTCCGATGGAATTGTAATAAGGCATCTTTAGTCCATATTGTTTCAATATCTATTTTTCGTATTGTTTCAATATGCTAATGTTATTGTTTTTAAAATATTAGATTGTTGTGCATGCTCCTCACTGGAAAAAGTACATAGAAGTTGATACATGGGCATTTTAGAATGTGATGAAGAACAAGTTTGAAGGCATCCAAGTACTTTTTGTAAAAGAACAAGTTTTGTAAAGTTGACAAATATTTTGTAAAGTATATCCTTGATGTTAACTACTGTTGTAAAGCTTCCTACTAATATGTACTACAATGGGTTTCTAATATTTTTGTAAAGTCTCTTATCAATGTAAAAGATAGGACCTTATGGACGGTTATTGAGTGTGGACCATAAAGTGCCCTTGAAAATTCACTAAATATAAGTGCAACAATTTAATTTAGTATCTTTGCATATTTTGGTGGAAGTCACATATGCTTGACATGGATTTTTGTATAAATTTAGTGTCTATGGTGCAGGATGTTAGAGTTACATTGAAAAGGAATAATTTATTAGTGGGTTGAAAGAGGAGGATGTTATAGTATTGTTGCCTCTTAATTTTTATATACTTGACTTTAGTTCCCCCCTACCCCACCACATTTGATCATGGTTATGAATTTTATGTTTCTTGATTTAAGAAAGACTAGTGTATTTTGATACACTATTTTCATGGTTTGTTTCTGAATTCATTTCTCTTTTCAGAACCTTTGACATTCCAGCAAAGCTGGTTGTAAAAGTAGCTTGGGTTTGTTGTATCATCAATGATATTCTGGTATTAACAATAAGGTTAGTCTTCAAAGTAACTTGGTGTAGACACCCCATTTTTGACCGTCCTCAAGACTTGGACGTCACTCCTTGAACACTCGGTGATTATCCATATTTGTGTTCGTCTTGAGTTCCCGGAGGTCTCGGCTACGCGCCTTGCCTCAGGATCTCTCGACTCAACTGTTTTGTGTCTGGTTTTGCACCAAACACTTGTTCTTTGCCTTGGAGGGGCAGGGAATGGCTTGTGGGCCATCCCCACACTCCACCAGCCATGGCTTGAGGCCACCGGCTGTGTTTTGTTGCCACCGGCCAAATGTTTGGCCGACCGGCACTATAGATGGCCGGCCGGCTATCTTTTTTTGGTCAATTGCATTTTTGGCCGGCCGACTACTGTGCATCTGCTTTTGCAGATATTTTTGTGCAGCTGTTATGCACTTGGCTCCCCTCCATACACATGTATGGAGGGATCTCCCTCTTGTTTAGCTTGTCTTGTAAGTTTACAAGATTGAGCTCTATAAGAAGGAACCTCTTCTCTTTGGTTTAGGGTTAGCAAAAAATAGAGAGAAGAGCTCTGGTTCTTAAGGTTGGCATAAGTGTATCTATCCTATATCTATATCTCTCCCTCTCTTGTATTTGTGTGTGTTTTGTCTTACTTTTACACACAAACACCCACCATCACACTATCCTCTTGGAGCTGAGGCCCTTGAAGGTTGTTTTTGGAGTTTTGGAGCTGATTTGAGCTTGATGAAGCAGCTGGAACTCCATCCTTAAAGGGGTCTACAAGGGTAAGACTTTTGTCCCTTTTTACCCCATTCTTGCATAGCTTATTTTCCCAGATTGGTTCCACACTATCTTCGGCGCGAGCGATGTGTCGCTTTCGTAAAAACTTTTAAAAACAAAATGTTTTGCGCGGCCTTGTAAAGACCTGTGTGGAATTGCTCTCGAGATTGTGCAGCCTAGGATCGCTCTTAGCCTCAAGATTCAATCCGTCTGTGTTCAAGCCTAGACCACAATCCGGATTGTTCAACGATCAACCGCCATGTAAGGCCCGTGCGGCCGGATTTGAAGCAACCCTCGAGCAAGAGGCACCAAAAGTCAGATCAAGAGGTCAGACGCCGTCAACAGAAACTTGCGAGGTAAGAACAGAAGCACCCCTTGAACTAGGGGTAGAAAAATGTCAGATGTGTTTGAACAGCCGAATACGGATCCTTCTGTAGATCAATACAACAGCCACTCTCCTGGATATAGAGGGCTTCAATCTCAAAACCATTTGGCATGGACTTGTTACACTTTTACCCTTTGAGAGGCTCGCTGGGCCGAAAACCTAGAAGGTATATAAAAAAAGAGTATAAAAAAAAAAGTTATATGCAAAAAAAAAAGTTCGCAAGGTCAAAAAAAAAAGTTATAAAAAAAGAGAATAAAAAAAAAAATCGCAAAAATACAAAAGCAAAAAAATATATATGCAAAAAAAGAAAAGAATTGAAAGAAAAAAGAAAGAACAAAGCTCGCAAGGTCGAAAAACCGCATCGGGCGCCTTGGCAAAAGTTAGAGCCTAAAAAGTGAAGGTTAAAATACCCGAGTGTACCTTAACCGGAACTACGTAAGGCTTGATTCCTATGTTTGGGATACGTAGGCAACTTCATCCTGAAGTCCAGCCCCCAACGCTTTCATAGCGCCTTAGTCCATGTAATGGGTATTGATCACCTTTGCCTCTTTTGAATTCGACAGTTCGGTTGTGACAACTGGAACTTCGCAGTCAACTTCCTCTTAAAGTCCTACCACCCATGCTCTCACAGTGACTGTGTTCATATATTAGGTCAGACCGTCCTCGTCTTCTCCGTATCCGAGAGTTTGATCATCATTTGTGAAGACTATTTTCAACGTGCTGCGGCATCATCCAAACAAGGGACAACTTTTCGTTGCCATTCGTCGCCATGCGTTGTCATGAGTTGCCCTAAGTTCCTATCCAAACCAGGGGCAACTTTCCATTGCCACACGCCTCTTTCAAGCAAGGGGCAATTTTCCATTGCCTCCGATCCGAGGTTGCGCATCTCGAGGGTAGGTTTCATACCCGTTTAACATTGGCTGTTTGCGAAAATAGTTTTTGAAAATTTTTACTGAGGTTGACTATTTTCTCGAAAAACTATTTCATTTTCCAAAACCGAACCATTTCTTGGGCCCAAAAAAGGAAAATTTTCAGTGCTCACAGCCTGACTCGCAGGATTTTCAAATAAAAAATTGAACAAGTATGTCAATCTGACTCTCATTTTGGTCAAAACTGTTTTAGGAAGAAAACAAAAAAAATGGTCAAAGTGATGAACTAGGGGCGCAATCGAGTCAGGTGTTCTGTCTTCCCCCCGCCGTCAACATACTTGTCAGAAAGGCACTCTATCTGCCGGAAGAAGCTTTCCCTATCCGGAGCCCCGACTCAATGTCACCGGAGGAAATAGCCGTGAGCCAATAGTGTTGGGTGTGAACCCGCGACTTCCAATTCATCTATCAATCACCCTGGGGAGGGATGAAAAATGAGAGAATAAAGAATAGAGAGGTGTAAGTCGAGAGAAAAGTGAGGAAAAGGTTTTGGAGAGAAAAACCGAGTCTGCGGGCCGAGTGATACGAGAATCACAAATCAGAAAGGGTGGGAAGCATAATACCCGAAGGAACTGGTTCCTCGAGATCTGAGGTCTTTTGTTCTTGTAAACACGTCCGTGTGTTGTGTCTTTGTCTTGTTTACCTCAACTTTCATCTGGAGTCTTTTCCGAACGTGTCTCGTTGTGTCCAGGTTGCGCACCTTTTGGTTGAGTCTTTCCCACTGTGTTCAGTTGTAGGCTCGATACCCCGTTTGAAAAACCCTTTTTCAATTTCAAAAATCGCTTATGCTCAGAGTGCTGTGCCATTCTTTACATTTTATGCGAAACAAAAGAAGAAATGGGAGAATTTGGGGCATCTGAGTGTGTTTCAGTCTCAACCGATTCCACCTTCGTATTCCGTCTTGTCAGATTGGGTTGTTTGTTCAAGATTTGCCGTGTGCAGAGTGAACCGAGTACTGTGTTATGGGCTGTATGCAAATTAGTCCCTAGTGGAGTAAGGGCTGTGTGTTCAGAATCAGGCAGTGGGTTGCTTGGGTTGTTTTACTGTTAGTGGGTTCGTTATCTGATTATTACAGTGCAAGTGTTCAATTTTCAGACAGCAAATCAATTTCATTTACATTGAGGTGTAACATGATGCAATGCAGCACGAAGTATGAAATGTATGAGATATAAAAATGTAACACTTTTTCAGACAAAAAGTTTGTTTCATTCTATCATCTTTTCAAGTACATAGTTTTGGAAACAAAAATCTGCCTAAGGCAGTACAAGGTACCCTAGCTACCAACAAAAAAGGAAAAAGTACAAAAGAAGAATAACAGCAAAAATCTGTATCAAATGTCAAAAGTGGCTCCGAGCGCTATCAGTTCGTCCTAGTCCTCTTCCTGGACGAAGGTACAGGAGCATCATCAGCACTGTCATCCGAGCTTGAGTCTGAGCCGTCTCCGGTCTCCTCCCCCGATGACTCTGGCTCCATCTCTGTCTTCGCCTCGGACGACTCCTCGTCATCATCTGGAACTAGCGCCCGGGAGCTACTCCCAGCATGAGTGCGCCCCGCCTTGGTGCGGGGAAATATTCTGCCCTCCTCATCTCTCCCTCGGACAGGAGCGGAAGGTCCAACTGGAGCACCTCCTATAGTGGGAATCTGAAAGGGAGGCTGAAAAGTACAAAAGGCAAATGCATCAGTATACCGTGAATAGTTTATCAGTGCAGAATGCAGTGTATGAGTACAGTGTGTATATGCGGTGAACAGTTTATCAGTGCAGAATGCAGTGTGTGTATGCGGTGAACAGTTTATCAGTGCAGAATGCAGTGTGTGTATGCGGTGAACAGTTTACCAGTGCAGAATGCAGTGTATGAGTACAGAATGTGAATGCCGTGAGCAGTTATCAGTACAGAGTGCAGTGCAGAATGCAGTCTATGAATGCTATAAGATTAGTGTGTCAAGTGTTGTGTTGTGTTGTGCATTGGATTATGTCAAGCAGTTTATGTATGGTTTGAGACTGTGGTCAGAAGAACATATCGGAATACTGTAGAGGGCCAGAAGGTCGAAAGTCCGCTGCAACATCCCCATCATGGAGGTATTCAGCTCCAAGGACTGCCGGGTGTACTCGAAGGAAGCCTGTAGAAATATCAGACGCATCAATATTCTGTGGAATATTAAATAAATTGAAAATGAAATGACAATGTAAGATGCAAAATACGGTAATACATACCGGAGGCACGTCAAGGACGCCGACCAACTCGTGATCAGCCGGAGGAGGGGTAAAGGGGATCTGGTAGGTCGCCCCACCCTACCCTCTGTATGTCATCGTCGTAGGCAGCGCGGGCCAACCAGCCCCCCGCCCTCTCTGAGCTCCGCTTCTGCCACGAACCCGGGCCCTCCTTGATGCTCTTGCTCCAGCCCCCGCTCCTGCCCTGGCTGCCGGTGCCACGGGCCTTTCTCCCTTAGCTTGACGGCCACCGCTCAGAGGCCGCATGATGTACGTCTACACGTACTCTTTGTAATCGCTGATGCCTCTGAAGCGGATCGCCTCCCAGCTAATAGTGTACTCGGCCATCTGTTCGGCGGTGAATCTCTCGGTCTCCCTCATGTCCTCCGGAGGGTGAACCGGAACTATCTGCTCTGGTAACCCTAGGGTCTGGCATAGGAAACGCTCACCTAGATACCAAGCCCGATAGACCGGGCCCTCAAGCAGAATCCGAAAACGCGAAGTCTCCTTAGCGCCGGTAAATCAATCCCGTATCACAGCTGGCAAGGGAGCCCAAGGCTGCCAGGTGATCTGAAAATGAAATACAGATTGTTATCTACTATTGTTGAAAACATATAGGGAAATGCGAAGCTTAAATGAACTGCAAGTAAAACATACCTCCGCAGGAGTAATGGTGTCAAAGTAGCGGCGGAAAAAGATGAATGTCTCACGTGGCCTCCGCACGCATCTCCCGTCGAAACGGCGTGAGAAGGGGACGACGAGAGGGGTCTTTGCGTCTGGCACCGGGGCAAGTCTGGGAAAGTAGGCATACACCCACAACTGTAGAACAAATACCAGTATGCTTATCAGACAAAGTAGAATACAAGAATAAAGCAGAAATGACAGAGCCATGTATTGTGTAGTGTATTGTGCGAGAGTGTGCGAGTGTGAGCGATGTACAACGATGTAAAGCGAGTATGTGTGCGTGTGTATAGTATACTGATCGGTGTAAAAGCGGACTCTGATGTTTGCGATGTCAGTACAGAAAATAGAGAGCAGAAATGAAAAGCAGAAAAAATGAACGTACCTCCCAAGCACGCCAGTAGCCCTCGAGCAACTGTCCGCTGCCACGGGAAGCTGAGCTCATATACCCATAAAGTGTAGCCAGAGCGGCGCCACCCCAGTCGTAGTGTAGGATGAGAGTGACATCCACTAAGGCGCTGAGCAAGCAGAGGGGCATGGTGTTTGCCCGATCGGCGAAAATAGTGGTCCCCAGCAGGAACATCAAAAAGTCGCGCGCATATCTCTCCATGGCCTCTTGAGTCATCAGAGCCTCCTCAACCAAAGCTGGCTGGACCTGGAACTGGACCTCAAACCAAGAATAACGGACAAAGCCCGGACGGGCGAGAGGTGGCACCTCGCCGAGCAGATAGACCTGAGCGGCAGTCCACTCGTCCATATCGATATCGAAGGGGATCGGATCACCCCCTACCCCGATGCCTGTGAGCATTGAGAAATCATAGGGAGTCATCGTCATGTCTCCCATCATAGATAGATGGAACGAGTCGGTGGTGTCCCACCACCTCTCCGCTAGAGCAGCAAGGAGAGGCCTGCTCGTGGTCAGCCGGGATAGTCCCCTGCAGAATGCGCCAAAGCCGGCCTGGTCTACAATGTGGCGAACCGCCTCGGGTAACTCTGCGTACCAGTCTCGAGCGGTGATGTTCCCATACCCGCGGATGGTATGGGAATCTCCCTGTGTTTAAACAAACAGTTGCGAAGCAATGCTAAATACACCAATTTTGTAAGGCATGCAGAATTGAGGTAAATATAGCATGTGTGCATATTTTCAGATTTAAACAGATACCGGGTGCCAGTGTGCTTACAGTGAACTACAACGTGTGATGCGTCAGCGTGTTTGAGTGGTTCAGTGCAAATGTGGCATGCGTGTAAGTTTTTCAGATTCAAACAGGTACCGGGTGCCGGTGAGTTTACAGTGAAATACTGTGTGTACCATGTGTTTGAGTGGTTCAAGGCTAGTGCGGTGTGTGTGCACGTGTCAATCTCAAACAGATATCAGTTGCAAGTGCGTTTGTGATCAACTACGGTATACAGTGTGCATCAGTGTATCTAAGCTGAAGCAATTAAAGAACATAAACAGCTATGGCAGTTGGCAGTTTTATATTCTACATTGCAGAAAGTAAAGCGGAGGAAAGAATGTTACCTCGGAAGCGCCGAAGGACAGATGAGAGGTAGGCTCACGTAGTAGTAGCTCGGGAGGCATCGCCTTATCAAAACTTCGAAACTGACGAAGATCGTCAGGAGGCAAGACGTGGATCGCCGGCCGGTAGGTTGCCGGGTTGAATAGGCAGACGCTCAACGGGAGGAGCTCAACCCCGGGATCCATCTTGTGATCTAGGGGAGTCCCGCCCGGTGGAATATCGTCGGCCATGTCGAAATAATGAGAAAATAGCCGGAAGGGGGAAAATCGGGTGAAAATGTGAAAAGTCAACCGAAAGTCAACCCCGGGAGGGTGGAAAATGGCCGGAAAAGTCGGAAGGTGGAAGAGAAATGAAAATCGAGGGAAACTCAAGGGGAACAAACCCCAAAAGGCGGAAATAACAAAAGGGACACCGAAATGGAGAAATATTCGGTTCAAAGTGTTCGAAACGCGAAGGTATACGCGAATCGAACGACGAAACGGGCGTGAAACGCAAGGAAACGGAGAAATGAAGAGAGGAAAATGCTCTAGAGAGAGGGAGAAGTGAATTTCGGCTAAAGGGAAGTAAGGAAATAGGGTTTGGAACCCTATTTTAAAAGGCCCAAGGTGAAAAGTCAAAATTGCCCCGATTCAGGCATTTTTGGCCGGCCGGCAAAATTTTTGGCCGATGAAGTTTTTTTGTTGGCTGGTGGATGGCTGGTGGCCTCCCCATGTGGCCGGTGAGCCGCCTAAAACCTTGTTTGGGTCATATCTGTAGTTTGGGGCCTTCATTGCTCAAGATAGTACAAGAACAGTGTACTTCCGAAGCTAAACCGACCTCCGTTTGGGCCTCGGACTGTGTCTTCTGTGCGTGGCACTCGAATACGTGCAAGGCGTATCCTTTTTGGTATCCTTTTGTCTTTTACGAGATTCAAAAGTCGCCCCATGTGCATTTTAATTAAATTTCGCTGTTTAGCGCATCGCACGGTCTTGTGCACCGCATTTCAATCGCGCTATTTTGCGCATCTTGTTGCATCTGGCGTGCATCCATTGTTCGCGCTATTGTGCGCACTTCACTCGCATTGTTTTGTACCCACCGGTCTGGCAAGACCTTAAACCCGCTTGGTCTGGCGAGACCTTAAAACCGCCTGGTTGCATTGTCATGCATTTCAAATTCACATGCATTGTCATGCATTTCAAAGTCACGTGTTGTCACGCACTCCAAGTTCACTTGTATTATTATGCATTTCCCCAACAGACGGTCTAGGAGACCTTAAATCCTGGGAAGGTGCAAGACCTTGCGTGCATTGATGTGCATAGTTCACTTGCATTGTCATGCATCTCTTAAGCCGCGCGTTGTCGCGCATTTAAAATTCGTGCATTGTCATGCATCTCAAACCGCGCATCGTCGCGCATTAGAAATCCATGCATTGTCTTGCATTCCAAGCAACATGCATTTCATGCATCATTTGCATTTCAAAAAAAAAAAAAAACAAAAAACAAAACAAAAAACATGTATATGTAGTGCATTCATTGTAAATAAAGCATTTTCATACATACATGGTAAATATTGCATTGTCATGCATCGTAGAAAGTAAACATGCATTGCCATGCATTTCCACTGTAAATATTGCATTTACACTCCATTGCATTCCCATTGCATTGCATATTTGTAGATAGTGCATTGTAGATTGCATGCATTCACTGCATCACCTCCCATCTATGGCTTGCGCCTTTCCATGTTGAGCTTGGTCTGGTATGTGCCCATACTTTTCACGTCAAAACATAGTTCAGTAGACCATTCTATTTAGCCGCGGCTTGTATGTGTACATGCCTTTCCTAGGCAAGATTTGGTTTGGTCCGCGTACCATATCCGTTGCATTGCATATTTGTAGATATTGCATTGTAGATTGCATGCATTCACTGCATCACCTCCCATCTATGGCTTGCGCCTTTCCATGTTGAGCTTGGTCTGGTATGTGCCCATACTTTTCACATCAAAACATAGTTCAGTTTACCGTTATATGTTAGCCGTGGCTTGTATGTGTACATGCCTTTCCTAGGCAAGATTTGGTTTGGTCCGCGTGCCATATCCGTTGCATTGCATATTTGTAGATATTGCATTGTAGATTGCATGCGTTCACTGCATCACCTTCCATCTATGGCTTGCACCTTTCCATGTTGAGCTTGGTCTGGTATGTGCCCATACTTTTCACGTCAAAACATAGTTCAGTAGACCGTTCTATGTTAGCCGCGGCTTGTATGTGTACATGCCTTTCCTAGGCAAGATTTGGTTTGGTCCGCGTGCCATATCCATTGCATTGCATATTTGTAGATATTGCATTGTAGATTGCATGTGTTCACTGCATCACCTTCCATCTATGGCTTGCGCCTTTCCATGTTGAGCTTGGTTTGGTATGTGACCATACTTTTCACGTCAAAACATAGTTCAGTAGACCGTTCTATGTGAGCCGCGGCTTGTATGTGTACATGCCTTTCCTAGGCAAGATTTGGTTTGGTCCGCGTGCCATATTCGTTGCATTGCATATTTGTAGATATTGCATTGTAGATTGCATGCGTTCACTGCATCACCTTCCATCTATGGCTTGCGCCTTTCTATGTTGAGCTTGGTCTGATATGTGCCCATACTTTTCACGTCAAAACATAGTTCAGTAGACTGTTCTATGTTAGCCGCGGCTTGTATGTGTATATGCCTTTCCTAGGCAAGATTTGGTTTGGTCCGCGTGCCATATTCGTTGCATTGCATATTGGTAGATATTGCATTGTAGATTGCATGCGTTCACTGCATCACCTTCCATCTATGGCTTGCGCCTTTCCATGTTGAGCTTGGTCTGGTATGTGCCCATACTTTTCACATCAAAACATAGTTCAGTAGACCGTTCTATGTTAACCGCGGCTTGTATGTGTACATGCCTTTCCTAGGCAAGATTTGGTTTGGCCCGCGTGCTATATCCATTGCCATTTTCCCAGCATATCCATTGTATATATTACATTGCAGTGTAATTTTGCATCCAGCATTAGGATCATTGTTCTTTCTTCAGCGGGTTGTTTCCCCACTTATGTCATCCTCCCAATACTCGTTCTTATGTCCGTCTACATTCCTCATAGTTCAGTTGACCGTTCTATGGTAGACGGACTTGTTACCTCTATCCATCTATTTGACATATATGTGGTTTCAAACCGCTCATGATTGGATCATGACTCAATTGCTATGCATATAGTTTGCATTGTTTCAATTGCATTATATTTTAGTTTGCATTGTTTATACATAGTTTTGTATACATTGCATATCATTTTGCATTGTCATGCATTTTGCTAACAATATCGTACCTGTTAAGTTCGTTTTCTTTGCAGGCACGATATTGTATGTACGGTTCATTTGCGGCTGGTAGAACCAGACGAACCGGACAGGTATTGTATCCTCCGTGTGAGACGTATTGAGAATTGCATAATTCTCTTACATCCTTTCTACATTGTAGTGTAGTTTGGTGTATGCCAGCTTAAAACTGTTGCATGGGTGCTTCGTTACAGCTTCCTTCGCATGATCATATGTTATGTTCGGCTCTGTGCATTGTCTTGCATTTTGCCCCTGCCTTTGGGCACATATCTTGTTTGTCTTGCATGTTTGTCTAAGTCTTCGGCCTTGTCAAAAATGGGTCGTCTCTGGGCTTTGGCATTCACTCCCGTCATTGTTATGACTTTCGAGTTCTGTCAAAGAGGGGCAACTGTAGACACCCCATTTTTGACCATCCTCAAGACTTGGATGTCACCCCTTGAACACTCGGTGATTATCCATGTTTGTGTTCGTCTTGAGTTCCCGGAGGTCTCGGCTACGCGCCTTGCCTCAGGATCTCTCGACTCGATTGTTTTGTGTCTGGTTTTGTACCAAACACTTGTTCTTTGCCTTGGAGGGGCAGGAAATGGCTTGTGGGACATCCCCACACTCCACCGGCCATGGCTTGAGGCCACCGGCTATGTTTTGTTGCCATCGGCCGGCACTATAGATGGCCGGCCGGCTATCTTTTTTTGGTCAATTGCATTTTTGGCCAGCCGACTACTGTGCATCTGCTTTTGCAGATATTTTTGTACAGCTGTCATGCACTTGGCTCCCCTCCATACGCATGTATGGAGGGATCTCCCTCTTGTTTAGCTTGTCTTGTAAGTTTACAAGATTGAGCTCTATAAGAAGGAACCTCTTCTCTTTGGTTTAGGGTTAGCAAAAAATAGAGAGAAGAGCTCTGGTTCTTAGGGTTAGCATAAGTGTATCTATCCTATATCTATATCTCTCCCTCTCTTGTATTTGTGTGTGTTTTGTCTTACTTTTACACACAAACACCCACCATCACACTATCCTCTTGGAGCTGAGGCCCTTGAAGGTTGTTTTTGGAGTTTTGGAGCTGATTTGAGCTTGAGGAAGCAGCTGGAACTCCATCCTTAAAGGGGTCTACAAGGGTAAGACTTTTGTCCCTTTTTACCCCATTCTTGCATAGCTTATTTTCCTATCTTGCATCTGTTTTTGGACTTAGTGTATAATACATAAAAGTTCTATTTTTAGGGCCTCTAAATAGTTTATTAAGAGTGTTTTGTGGTTTGAGGTTGTTTGACCCCTCTTGAGCCTTGTAAGGCTCCATTTTGTGCTATTTTGTGTGAGTTCCGGGACCGTAGTGTTTGGGCCTCCTCACCACTGAAATCTTGAGGGATTTCAGAGGTGAGGATGGTGCCTTGAGGTCCTAGGAAGGAGAGGGTCACCCCCTCCCCATGTTGTCCTTGAAAAGGACCATTTTTGCCTCTTGAAGGAGCATCATGTTTAAGTGTATATTGGCCATGCCTTAGCTGATTTTTTGTGCTTATTATGTTATAATATGCCTCTGTTTTTAGTTGGTTTTGGTACACCATGCTTGCTTAGCATACATGCCTTGTAATGCCATTTTATTGCCTTAACATGCATCTAGGTTTTAACCCTTGTTATGTTTTAGGCCTAGCTTTGTGAAGCTTTCATGTTTATCTTGCCATGCTTGAGGTCTGTCCTTGGCTGTTTTGGGTCGACCAAGGCTTGCATTGCTTAGCTCTTTGGCATTTTGGCTTGCTAGCCTTAAGTTTTGGACTCTTGTTGCATGTCTAGCCTATTTTGTTTGTTTGGTTTGGCACCATCTTAACATGGTTTCAGAGCTTAATGCATGCTAATTGTCCATGTTTGCATCTTCTTAAGTGTGCTTGGAAGTTGCTCTTTAATGTTTAAAGTGTTGGACCTCATTTGCATGCATGTTTGTGTCTTTTTTAGTCCTTCATTTGTGGGCATTTTGGCCATTGTTTTAGGCATAATTAGGGCTGCCTAAATCATGTTTAAGTCCATCCCTTTGCTTGTTGCATATACTCCTTGTATGTCGTAGCATATTGGTGAGTTGTTGCATGTTTGAACTTGCATGATTGAATGAAGTCACATGCTTGCTTGCATGCTTAAATACTTACATTGGACCTTGCATGCTTGTTGATTGCATGGTCTCATGCCTTGCATGTTTTGTATGTTTCTTCGCATTGCCATTTTGCATGCTTAGTTAACATGCTTAGGTTGCATTGCATTAGCATGCACACTTGGCTTCTTGAATTGCTTATGATAGAGGTTGAGTTCCCCTTGGTTTGATTATGTGCATTGCATTCCATATTAAATGTGCACACTTGGCTTCTTGGGCCATTATGCATGGAAATGCGCGATTGATGGTCCGAGAGCCAAAGTTCATATCCCTTTGAGTCATAAACATGATATGGGGTGTGATTGGTGCATACATTGCTTGAAATGCATTGCCATGCCGAGTATTGCCCTCTGCTGTTATCAAACCAGGTTTTGCAGGAACTTTTGTCCGGCCGGCCATATTTAGTGCCGACCGGCCACCATTGTTGGCCGATGGATCAAAGTTGTGGCCGGTGACCATCACACATGGCCGGTGGTGTTCTCCTTCAGCCGGTGGTATCTCACAGTACTCAGAGAAGCAACCCTGAGACTTTGGCAGTCATCAGAGGAGCAAAGCAGGGAAAACAGAGGCATCTTGAGCAAGACAGTGGATTTCCGGGCGAAACCGAGCGTACATGCATCGAGCCCCCCTCCCCGAGGCTGCTGTTTATTGCTTTATTAGATTAAGGGCTGGTTTGGGGTGTCATAAAAAAGTGCACTTTTTGTCTTTTTGGACTAAAAAAGTTGAGAAAAAAATATGGAGGTTTGGGTTAACTTTTTGAATTTTTATGGAAAAATGTGTATTAAAAAATTGTATAAAAAAAATATGTAAGAGATAAATAGTGATAGGTGGCCCACAGTCGTACAAATCGGAAGGTGTGAATGGGAGTTGGAAATTATTGGCTATTTTTTGTACAAAGCACTGCACGGTTTTGTTTGGTCCGTGCGGGTCATCACGGGTCCCATTTTAATAATCTGAACCGTTCAATGTGTATAACTCATCGAACACTATGTACCTATAAAAAATCACGTTAATCGGATATCGATAGCTATCTGATCAGATTTATTTATTTTTCAATCATTAATTATAACACCATCCATTTGTCATACATAACTGATCTGATCATATAGTTATCGATATCCGATCAATGTGATTTTTTGCAGACATATAGCACTCGACGATTTCTACACATTGAACGGTTCAGATTATCAAAACGGGACCCGTGATGGCCCCATGGGATGAACAGCGGTGTGTGTGCAAACCACACCCAATCATTTACAAAGAATCCACTGCTGCAGCACAGTAGCTGCACAGTGGTCACTTTTTTTGAAAAAAATTATTTTTTTAATTTTTTTTTTGGGTGAATAGTAATACCTTTTTGGATTTTGAAGTAACTTTTTGGCTTTTTAACTTATATAGGTTTACCCAAACCAGCCCTAATTAATTTGCTTAATTAATTTAGTTGGTCTGTAATAAGTAATTAGCTAGGATAGTTGATTATTTATTCAGTCTGTATTATTCTTTCGGTCCCTTCGAACGAGGGCAAGTTTGTAATAAGTGTGGGTGAGTGCGTGAATGTCTTCCAACCCCCATTTCTTTCTCCCTTTTACTTACCTGCTTTGATGGTTAGTATTAAGACATGTTTACTTTAGCATACATCATGTTATGCATGCGTGCATCATTCGTCAGTATTGCATGCATCGGGCTCGGCACATCATGCTAACTACATAAGTATTTCAAATCTAACTTGAATACATGATGTTTGTGCATTTCACATGCCATTCCTAGATTAGCCGAGCCTGTGACATTTTGTATGCGATACATTAGCCACTTAACATAGACTAGGGTCATGCATTGTGATTACTAACTAGTTTCTGTTTTGGCTTGGAGTACTATGTAAGTTCTTTTGCTTTAGCATACCGCATGCGTGTGGATGTTGACATGACAGCATGCTTACCATGAGGCTAGATGCTTATATGTTATAAACTGGCTGAATGCCTGTGGGTGAAGGTTGGATTGTTTGAGTTGGAATAGCTCATTGAAATCCGTGTTTTAGCCTACTTGCGAGTAGCAAATTCCAAAACACTTTCAAAATGAACGGATATGCAATGCTTATTTCCAAATTAGGCGATCTAGTTTATACTTTTGTGTTGTGCGCATCACATAGTAATTCTAGCTAATTAATCGGAATAAGAACACATAAAGTTTTCAAAAGAGGATATCATGGTTAGTAGAGGCCGATCTTCGGATCGGGCGAGAGGGGGTGCTCATAGCTGACCTTCCCCAATCGTACCCAAGCTCCTGAGCCAAGGCAACTTTGGTAATTACGGACATGTGGCCTTTGGCACCGAGTCAGGGTTTCCTAAATTTCCCCATTAAAAAATATTTAGGTGGCGACTCTGTATCTGGCAAAGCAGTCCATGTTTGGCACTTCTTTCAAAATCTGTTTTTCTCAAAACGATTTGCCGGATTTGGACTCTTTGGTTCAGATTAAGAACCATGACAAATTGAGTCCGAACTGTAGTAGGCCCGCAAAAGCGAACGGAATGGGAGTTCATTCTCCCGGGGCGTTCGGGGACGTCCACACTTGGGTTAGTTTTATTTCATTTATTTATATGTAGTTAGTTGAAACTGTGAAAAAGTTGAGAGGATTTGAACTATTCCTATTGATATTTGATGTTTTATTAGACTGATTTGAACTATTCCTTAAACAGGGTTGATTTTGAAAATATGTTAGAGAATGAGGTGGGAACTCTTGAAGGCACCACCCCAATTATGTGAATGAGGTGGGAAGCCTACATTCATGATAAATTCATTAGGAAATAAAAGATTTGAAATTTGGTAGTTATTTATTTTAGTTTTCTTTATATGTTTTGTTCCTTTTTCTATGTGAAGTTTTAAATTGGAGTGATATTATCATTTTGAATTGATTTATTACAACTAAATTTTGTAGCACGTGTGGTATCAAAAATATTTTGTTCACAGTGCCATCAGGCATGAGTTATTGTAATGACCCAAAAAAAAAAAAAAAAAAAAAAAAACCCACTAATAAAAGAGAATCTGGAGGAGATGGCTAAAAAGGGACCAAACCACTCTCCCTCTCTCATGAAGGAATATAAAAAAAGAGGAAGTGGGTGTTTTATCATGAATGGGGGAGACACACAATGATAAAAGAAAAGAGGAGGTGCTGGAGTGGGGTCAAAAGGGGTAAAGAATATTTTATAGAGAGAGAGAGAGAGAGAGAGAGAGAGAGAGAGAGAGAGATGGGTCTGATTGTTCTCAATTACTATGGGATATCTCAATTTGATTTTGTCATCTGCTGGTCAAGTTTATGCTGATGATGCACTTGTTAATGGTGGTGGTCTCAATCAGAATGGAAAGTTCATTTTTCGGGTCATGGCATTCCACTTCCTGATTTTATGCAGGCAGATAGATGATTTTGAAAGTGCAAAGAGAGCTGGCGAACTATTTGGCTATCCGCTAATGATAAAAAGCAGGAGGCTTGCTTATGATGGGCGTGGAAACGTTGTAGCTAAGAGTGAAGAGGAGATCTCTTCTGCAGTAAATGTCTTTGGAGGCTATGATCGTGCATTATATGTTGAGAAATGGGTTCCATTTGTAAAGGAGCTAGCAGTCATTGTAGCTAGAGGACGAGATAATTCTATCCTATGTTATCCTGTTGTTGAAACTATCCACAGAGAAAACATTTGTCACATCGTTAAGGCACCTGCTCATGTGCCATGGAAGATCAGGGAACTTGCTACTGATGTTGCCTATAAAGCTGTTAGTTCATTAGAGGGTGTTGGTATTTTTTTTGTAGTGGAGTTGTTTTTGACAGGGGATGGTCAGGTTGCGTAATCACATTTCCTTTGTTTGTGTTGATTTTGTGAAGTTGAAGCAAGCAGTTTCTTGGACATGAGGACCCCGTAATTCTGGCTTCACAAACTGCTTTTAGTGTAAGTGAAGTTGAAGCATTATTCGAGCTGTATAAGAGCATTAGCTGTTCTGTGATTGACGATGGACTAATAAACAAGATTGAGTTAGATGAACTTGAAGGTATATCTAATTTAGCTGCAATATTGGTATGGGAATGACACTATGGAAGTGGTATCTCCTTTGACATGTTCTTGAGGCCATAGTAAAGAGTTTGGTGAGAGCAACATTTTGATCGGTGGAGATCAAAATCCGACAAAATCAAAAATTTGGATTTTTGCGTGTTTCCTCGTCAAACTTGAGGTAAGGATTTTCTTTGAGTTATATATATATATATATTTTGCAAGATCTAGATGATTTTCGAAATCATTCTTTGATTAGTTTTGAAAATTGATTGTTGATTCAAGAAGATGTGTGATTTTGAAAGTGGATTTACTTCATTTTCCTTTAAAAATAGAAATTGAGGGTTTTTGAACTATGTTGATGACAGAAAGATGTTTTTGGTGAAATCTTCTCAAATATTTGAAGACAAATGGTTTTTGGTGAGAAAACCTAGAAATTGGGAATTTTTAAGAAAGATGTTGAAAATCTTTAGAATATGTTGTTATATTTATTTTGTGTGCCAAAATAAATGATGTTTGAATATTGTTTATTTATTATATATAAATGATGTTTTCATGGAATAAGAAAATTGTTGAAGTTTTGAAAATTATTGTTTAAAAGTGTTGATACAGTTTTGAAATGACTAAGTTGTTGGGAATGTTTGAAATGTGTGAATTATGTTATCCCTTGGATGAATTGAAATAAAAAAATATTTATTCATCTTGTGAAATTGCATTGGCATATCAATTCATTTTGATAATGAAGTGCTTTGAAATTTGATTTGAAAATTTTGCATTTCGAAACGAATGTTGAGAAACAAGTTTTCATGAAATAGTTTTGGGGTAAATACGGTGGTAAGTCTTGACAGGTGGTGTAGAGGACAAGTGTCGAGCCTTCCAGTTAATACTGGTAAAAATGACAAATTGGTAGTACTTGTATAGTCTACTTGCAGATACCAGCCTAGGGATTGAAAAGTGGTGTAGATGATAGGTGTCGAGTCTTCTAGTTAATACTGGTAAAAATGACAAATTGGTAGTACTTGTATAGTCTACTTGCAAACACCAGCCTAGGGATTGAAAGGTGGTGTAGATGATAGGTGTCGAGCCTTCCGGTTAATACCGGTAAAATTGACAAATTGGTAATACTGGTATAGTCTACTTGCAGACACTGGCCTAGGGATTACCAGAGTTGTATTTACCGCCCTTTGAAACTAAATGGTTAAATTTTGAACAGTTAAAGTTGCATAATATCATTGAGCATGATAATTTTCAAAAGATGAAGATGTGGTTTATTTTCAAAAGGCATGGCATGACATGTGCATTCATCTCCTGAGACTTGTATAAAATGTATATACTTTGTTAAGGATTTTCCTACTGGGCTTTATGCTCACCCTATGGGATTCTTGTGCAGGAAAAGGTGTGGTGATTTCGCTTAATTGAAGGTGTGGAAGTGTGTGTAGAGAGCATAATATGCTCATTTGCTGTGACTCTGATTGTAAGGCAAGGGCTTGTATGTGTGGATTTGAATAACTGTTTTGTGTAACCAGGCTCAAGCCTTAGAAATTTGTAAACCCTTGGGGGTATTTGTTGTTTAATTAATTGTCGTTGGATAAATCGTATTATCGCGTGAAGACTATTTACATCATGTAATGTAAGCATGAAGATTTATTATCAACTTTACTTTAAAGGGCCATGACTATTGTATACCATTTGGGCATGAAAATTGGGGCGTTACAGTTATCCCTGGTATATATAATATGGCAAGAGAGTTTGTTTTTGAAAATATCCAAAATGTATCAGAGATACATTTGGTTTTAATGGTTGGGATGAATCCTAAGTGTATATCAAGAATAATGTTATACGCATCAATTCATATACTAATTAATGTACTAACAGATGATGTGGCATAATTTTAAAATTAATTATTTGTAATTTGTATAATAAGCGAAGTCATAATTTTAAAATAATAATATCATAACATCTATTGATATACTAATTGGTGCATATAGCATCACCAGTATATCAATGCTTTGTTCCAGCCCAAACACTCCTCTCTTTAAGTATATCAAATGTTTTCCTTCCCCACCTACCTATCTCTACATCTCTCTCTCTCTCTCTCTCTCTCTCTCTCTCTGTACTTTTTCTTCATTTCCAATTTAAACAATTTTTTTCCCTCTCTCTCTCTCTCTCTCTCTCTCTCTCTCTTTTTGCACTTTTTCTTCATTTCCAATTTTAAACAATTTTTTTTCATCTCTCAGCTTTTGCCTCTGATTTCTCTTTCTACCCATTTCTCTCTCTAGCTTCATCAGAGCTCAGTCTGATTATCGACTTCACTTCGGCAACTTGGTTGCGACACCACTCCAACCACTCCGACTGAGTTTCCTGTAAGATTTGATTGCTTTATTTTTTTTTTTCTAAACCTTAAATCAATTTTAGGTAACCAACTTTTTTTTTTTTAGTGCGAGAATCTAAAAGCACATACCCTTACAAAGAAAAGTTTCTAAGGCTCTGTAACTTTTTAGAAACTTTTTGTAAGACTCTGTTACTTGGATTTTGGACGTTGCCATAATTATGATTGGAGTATTCATAATGGAAGCCATATATGTAGAAGGTGATGTGCTAATGTGACTTTGGAGTATAATATTCTCTATAATAATGAGAAATATTTTTTGCACCTTTTTAAGGGAGTATAATATTCTCTGTTGTATTCTCTTTTGTTTATCAGTAGTTTGTTTAACGAGGTTGTCATAAATAGCTTTGATGTCTGCTAGTAAGTCAATTTATCAATTGCAAACAATAAAAATATTCTGTCCTGTTTGGGCTACTGTCATAAATATTTATCAGTTGCAAAAATAACCCAAGTCAATTAAATCAATAGTTTGTACCAAAAAAACTCTATCCTGTTTAGGCAACTGTCATAAATATTTATCAGCCTCATTTTTTTTTTTGGCTAATCATTGCTCTGAAAGTTGAGTAAAAGAAAATAAAGTTATTGGGTAGCTTTCTAAGAATGAAAAGATTTGATCTTAATCGACTTAGGGTTTGTTGATTTGTTCAATTTTTAACTATTTTTCTTAATTAACTTGCGTAATTTTTAGTTACTTGGATTGCTTTAAAACACACAAGTTTGTAAGTTTCCTAGCTAAGGAGAATCATTCCCTCATGTGTGTTTGTGTTTCTAAGGGTCTGGAATTGCAATTGGATTGGACTCCATTTTTTCTTTTATGCTTTCTTTCCTTACTATCAGATTGTACCATTGTTTGCTTTGCAATTTTTAATTACTTCCCTTGCATTTGAGGCAAACAAAATTGAAGCAACTTTGTGGGGAAATTGTATAATTTTTTTATTGTTATTGGATTAAATGGAAGCAACTTATGTTCTTTTGTCTAATCTTTTGTGATTATTTAACAGTAAGTATTGAACCCAAGAAATTTTATGTACATATTATGGGTTTGGCGTGTTTTTGTTGGGGCTATTTTTAGGTGATTGTTCTTTTGGGACTTTCTTAGGTTGCCAAGCTGCGAAAGTCACTTGTAGTTTGGCCCTCATTTTGATTTTTCCTTTTCTAAACCATAAATCAAAACACCTAGAATATATTGAAATCATGTTGTTATGCAGTTTATACAGAACCCATTTGGTTGAGCCAATATCTATTGGTCCAATTTTAGTTAGAATTTGCTTGAATTGAGCTAATATCTATTGTGTTTTAAAATGGCTGACTTGGAAACACCACAAGTCTACTATGGAATCAGCAGTAACAGTAGATCTGTGGACTGTGGTTGTAACGTCCCTACTTTTTATTACTTGGGTAACATTACCAAATCGTTTATTATAGTACAATTTCAGAGAAAACATATGGAACATCAATACATCAATAAAGACAATTAAGTAAAGGTTCTCTCAATCGACTACATAATGAATGCAACATGAGACATAATTATAGGATATCGCCCGCAGGCTTACATCAATACATGAAGGAGAAAGGGTTCAATCCTCTTTACAACAATGGCATTCAACCGGCAATTAAAAGGCCTCGTGGCCAATAGATAAAGAAGATCCTCGATCTTGAAACACTTCTCGATGTTCACCTGAAAAAGGATTAGCAATGTGGGATGAACATAAAGTCTGGTAGGGATCCCAACATGATCCTAAACAATAACAACATATAGATAGCTATGATCATGAATTCTTTAAGTCATACCATATTGGTACTTTTCTCAAAATCATTTGATTTATCCAACAACACAAACCATTCACTTTTTTTTTTTTTTCTTTTGGTTACCTCATTGTTTTAAACTTGCTAGACAATGACAGGTGTATGAAAACAAACCCACAAAGTCCAATTCCTTTTTCCCCAATTACCGAATTTAAACCCAATTCCAAATTACAACTTCTAGATAGAAACATCCCAAATGAACATGATGGCGATACATATAGAATGCTCCTTACATAACCATCTAAGACAATTGATATCTTCCACAAAATAATTATCATAGTGCATGCAACACAAATAGAATCGAGATAATAACAAGAGATCCAACAACGCTCTACCTGCCTTAAGCACGGTAAACCAAGGATCCACCTTTCCAATACTCATACTAATTTACTAATCACCAACTGGAAGGTAATGGTAACTCTGCTCAGTTCTCCAGGTGCTAGTTGGAAGGTACTGTCAGCCTACATTCTCGGCTTATCCAATTCTCTAGGCACTAGTTGGAGGGTAATGGTACCCTTGATTCTCAGTGCATGCACTTGTCCAACCACCACATAACTCACTTATATAAATAATCCAAACTACATACACAAAATCTATTCAACATCACAATGCCATCCTCCACCGATGACCAAGGACAAAACCTCTAAACAAAACATATAAACATATGTAATACGATAATCCGATACTTACTTGACCTTAGGTCCAACAACAATGATAATAACAATAATATTCAACGGTTTCAAAACCCAACCTCATGTTCAAATCTAGATTTGCAACCTGCCATGGTTTCTTTCTCTTTTTGAAATCAATTCTTTCGTTTTCCAAAAACAATTTTCCACATTTTAATTGAACCACATCCAAGGATTTCCAAGCCATAATCCAAATTAACTTAACATGATTATCCAAATAAATTCCCAATACCGTAATTTATTCATCCTTTATACTAACAACACAATAATCACAACTCAAACTATCAAAACACAATCTTTAATAAACTTTACCCCTTTTTAGTTCGTTTGGTCAAATTATCAAAATTAGGTATTTTTCTCTTTTTCAACAAAAACAAGTTAAGCTACTCTCCAATTAACCCAACAACAATCAGTTTCACAATTTCTATTCCAAATATTCAAACCTTAGATCCCCTTTCATGATTTTCAAAAGATCAGCAATAGATGTGATTTTTATGCAATAAAATCTACCACATGTCTATCTATAGACGAAGTATTGAAAATGAGATAAAGAATCCCTACCTCAAGCAATGAAGAGAAGAAAGCCCAAAAATCTGACTTCAACGAAAACACGATCTGCTTAGATTAAATGGAAAGCCTACGTCGAGCTCTACATTTTGGTATAAGGAACTAGGGTCAAAGATGGATAAAAGTATATGAAAACTAGTGACAAAGAGCTTGAGAGCTCAACAATGGTGGAAGGAGAGAGAAGGGAGAGAGAAAAGTGACCTAGATGTGACCAAAAGTGACTTTTATAGTTGCTGAATTTAGACAGATTGCTCGAGCGCAAGAAGTGTCACTCGAGCATCTAAACACAACAAGTAACACCGCTCGAGCGCAAGAATCATTGCTTGAGTGAAGAATGCACTCTTCTAGTACTTTTACAAACCTGTGAAAGTACTAAAAAGTTTTCAGACACTGCTCGAGCGCAAGAAGCTTCGCTCGAGCGTAGAGACAAAACACAGGGCAACAACAGTTTTTAAAAAAAAAAGAAGCAACCAACCCGCTTCAAATGCAACCAACACACCCTAATAACCAAATTCAATGAGGAATGAGGAGAAACAAGACATGAACAACAAAATAAGACAATGAAACTAGGTTCCGCAACATCAACAGGTCGAACCGAAACCAGTGTTGCTATAACCTCCCCCCTTAAGGAATTTCATCCCCGAAATTAAAGGTAAGGCCGAACAAAGGCAACTCAAACACAGTCGGAAACACAACCACCCACTAAAGATTGGATCCATACTTGGGATAGATTCCCGAATTCTAACTCACACTTCGGGACCCCAAAGACACCCGAATAAAGAAACTCAAGGAGCCAAATGCGAATGCCTCATCGATCCATACTAATCATTGGGCCTACAAGACAAAATAGAAACAACCACACATGTACTAAGAGTATCAACCGACTGGCAACCACCACAACAAGACCACACACACCCGAGTGCTTAGCACGTAGAATATTAAAGAAATTTCCACAACAAAAGTCTTGGTGAACTCACATAGGATAAGAGAATTCCCAACATGATAAGGTTAGAGACAACACCTTGGTATACAAACCTCACTAGCTCCAAAACATTCCTCAAACCATCACCTAAACCAAATTGTAATTCAAGTTAAGTCACTTACCCAAAACCCAACATTCTAGGTAAAACAAATGATAACAGAACTTGCTTTTAAAAAAAAAAAAAATCTTTTTCATTTTCTCTATTCTTTGAAAATCATCCTCTTGAATGCAAAATATTTCTCATAAGTACCAAAACTCACACCAATCAAAGTTAAAACATTTTCTTCTCTTCAAGCAAAACTCAAGTTTTATAAACATTCCCAAAAACAAGGATGTAAATCGAAATATATAATCATCCATAAGTTAGTTGCACAGGACTATACAATGAAATTCCTCATTACAATTTAGGTCAGTTCCACAACATTTCCATTAAACAAAGCCATCCGAGACTATAACTCCAAGGAAAAATGCACTTTCCAATTCAAGCTCACAATCCGTCATCTCATAATGTTCATTACTCTTACTGTGGTGTCTCAACAAACACATATGCCACATTTATATAACAATCTTTAATAAAATAACAACTGCATTAGCAACGTAATGAACACAAACAAGTTCCTCATTTTGAAATTCCATTTCATTACAAACATTATCATAGGTTATCACCCACATGAGGCGTAATGCACACGCAAAACAGTAACTCTACACACACTACTCTAACCTAAGCAGTTTCACAATTCCAAGCAAACTCCACATAAGTTTCTGCACCCATAAACATGAGACTCCACTCTCGACAAACCACTTTAAGGCACTTACAAGGTCACAACCCTCTTTACCAAACTTCAAGCTAGACTCTGCGTGACTATTTGTCAACCATAATCCAACATCAACTAACCGTTTAACCAACCCGATAGAACTGGACACTTGATACCAAACACTGGCACATCACCCAACACCACCAGTCCTATTGGAGTTATGCACACAAATCCTTGAATTACCTTGAATTCTTCAAGACTTGGCCATACCACTGTTGTGTCCCAAAGAAGTCACTCCTCATATGCCTATATGGCAATTACCTTTCACACTTCGAATGTAAGATCGATGTGGTCAATGACAATCACACAATTTTGGACATAAAAGAATTCTCACCAATGCCACACTCACTTATCCAAGGACACCACCATTCTTCCTCCCAAGAAATGCCTCTAACAGTTAACCATTAAATTCTCCTCTCACTCTCAAAAATCCATCCAATAACTAATAATACCATAACACACACACCGCCCTTCTCATAATCAATAGGACCACCATGGACTCACTGACCAACAAAACCAAATTACCAAATAACGCACAAGTATAACTCTCACTAACCTGGAATATAAATCTTATAATCCCCCAAACATTCTCACAGAACTTCGCAAATTCCACAAACTCTAAAGTCTCATATTCTCTTAAACTTAATACATCCAAAGCCTTATAACTCAACCCTTACAATACCACCACACCAATCACAATAACCCACGAATTTTTGTTCTCAATAATTTACTTCTAAACAAAACAGGGCTCACAGGCCATCGTGTAATAATTTCATAAAATAGTAACATATATATAGAACCGCTACAGTTATTAATCCCATGAACAACTTCTCATTACACATGCAAAAGAGTTCAAAATCCATCATATGCCTCCAACACATGAGGAATACCGAACAACAACAATATATAAGTACAACATAATACCATGATGCCTCAGCACCCAACAACACATTAGTCAGCAACAAAGCCCAAATATTAAACCACCGGTCTCTAATACAAAAGCCCCTCTCGAGGGTAATACTATCGTGATGACTAGAAAGTCGACCTTCAAGAAGCTCTTAAAGTTTGGCCTACACGGTTCTGGTATCGGTATCGTCCATGACTGGACTGAAGAGACTGAGTCCGACTAGGTTCTGAAATACCTGAAGAATTCACACCCAAAGGGCAGAAACGTCTAACATGGCCCAGATGACCACAATCAAAACAAACAATAGACTTTATACTCTGAGACTAGCTTAAAGCCTGAACCTCACTAGGCCTCCCAACTAACGAATTCGAAACCTTCGACGAAGACAACGACTGAGCTTGGAATTGAGCATGCGCTTGCCTCCACCTCTTACTAAGCATAGATCGCTTATGAACCGTAGGAGTCACCAAAGTAGCCTCCTCCCTAAATCGACTAACACTTATAACCATGGCCTCCACATGGGCCACCGCCTCAACTAGAGCATTGTAACTCTTCCACAGAGATCCAACCACCTTTTCCTAGATATCATTACATATTTTCCTCTCAAACTCATAACAACGACGCTCCTCAGTTGCCACCAACTCTGGAGCAAACCTCAACAAACTAGTAAACCGCATCTTAAACTATGCCAAAGAAGTAGCACCCAGTCACAACTCAACAAACTGTTCCCTTAACCTTTCTTGAGCAGAATAAGGGAAGTACTTGGCCAAAAAGGCCTCAGTAAAAACAACCCATATGCTACCTAAAGTGTTCTTTACAAACTTCCACTAGTACCCTTGTCACCCCTCAATTTAAAACTCGCTAAAGAAATCATCAACTCCTCATCCTTGACTTTGAGCATATCAAAAGTCTTGGTAATCTGCTTCAACTAATCATTTGCCTCCAATAGTTTAGTCTCCCCCCAAAACTCTGGTAGATTGGAATGAAGAAACTCCTTAGTGAGCTTGAGGGCACGCCCGTTGTCACCCTCATTGCGAGCTAAAGCATCCTGCACCGCTCTCACAATCTTGCATGCAACTTCCTCACCGACAGCCGATGCTACAATGGCAGGTGCTAAAAGAACCGTTGTGCCCCTACCGGCACTCCTATTCCCAACTTGTCGTCTAACCCCTCGTGTAGGCATCCTATAAATCAAAACAAGACCAACTTAGTGCACAACACCACAGCCCTTCCTCGAGGCACATACACTCACCACTTCTAGGCTACAAGACAAACTAACTCCCAAACACACACTTCTACTACATATAAACAATTAAACACTTAGTCACATAATCAAATCAAGTCCACAAGGATAACTACTCAACCTGGAACTCTTAGGGAATTCTCTTCAGAAATCACATTGATCAAGCGTGTTTTCGATAAGACCTCGAAGCAAGTCCACCGGCTACAAGCATTATCCAAGAAACTTAATCCCATGCTCACATAAATGCAACATATAAATCCTAACACTTATCCTAACTACATGCAATGTCCTCACCAAGCATAGCAAACTCGATATGGTAAAAACCACCCTCTACGAGCCCAAGTATTCAAACCCGTCACACTTTGATACTAAGTTGTAACACCCCTACTTTTTATTACTCGGGTAACATTACCAAATACTTTATTATAATACAATTTCAGAGAAAACATATGGAACTTCAATACATCAATAAAGACAATTAAGTAAAGGTTCTCTCATTTGAATACATAATGAATACAACATGAGACATAATTACAGGAAATTGCCCACAAACTTACATCAATACATGAAAGAGAAAGGGTTCAACCCTTTTTACAACAATGGCATTCGGCCAGCAATTAAAAAGCTCTGTAGCCAATAGATAAAGAAGATCCTCGATCTTGAAACACTTCTCGATGTTCACCTAAAAAAGGATTAGCAACGTAGGATGAACATAAAGTCCAGTAGGGATCCTAACATGATCCTAAACAATAACAACATATAGATAGCTATGATCATGAATGCTTTAAGTCATACCATATACATAAGTGTTAGCTTATACTTGAAGATATACTTACATAGGTACGTTTCTCAAAATCATTCGATTTGTTCAAAAACACATACCATTCGCTTTTCTTTCTTCTGGTTACCTCATTGTTTTAAACTTTCTAGAAAATAACAGGTGTATGAAAACAAACCCATAAAGTCCAATTCCTTTTTCCCCAATTACCGAACTTAAACCCAATTCCAAATTACAACTTCTAGATAGAAACATCCCAAACGAAAATGATGACGATACATAGAGAATGCTCCTTATATAACCATCTAAGACAATTGACATCTTCCACAAAATAATTATTACCACGCATGCAACACATAAATAGAACCAATATAATAACAAGAAATCCAACAAAGCCCTACCTGCCTCAAGTGCGGTAAACCAATACTCACGCCAATCTACCAATCACTAGCTGGAAGGTAATGGTATCTCTGCTTAGTTCTCTAGGTGCTAGTTGGAAGGTATTGGCACCCCACATTCTCAGCACAACCAATTCTCCAGGCGCTAGCTGGAGAGTAATGGTATCCCTAATTCTTAGCGCATGCACATGTCCAACCACCACATAACTCACATAAATAATCCAAGTGTACTACATACACAAAATCTATTCAACATCACAATGCCATCCTCCATCGATGACCAAGGACAAAACCTCTAAGCAGAACATATAAACATACGTAATACGATAATCTGATACTTACTTGACCTTAAGTCCAACAACAATGATAATAACAATATTATTCAACGGTTTCAAAACCCAACCTCATGTTCAAATCTAGATTTCCAACCTGCCATGCTTTCTTTCTCTTTTGGAAATCAATTCTTTTGTTTTCCAAAAATAATTTTCCACATTTCAATTGAACCACATCCAAGGATTTCCAAGCCATAATCCAAATTAATTTAACATGATTATCCAAATAAATTCCCAATACCGTAATTTATTCATCCTTTATACTAACAATAAAATAATCACAACTCAAACTATCAAAACACAATCTTTAATAAACTTTACCCCTTTTTAGTTCGTTTGGTCAAATTATCAAAATTAGGTATTTTCCTCTTTTTCAACAAAAACAAGTTAAGCTACTCTCCAATTAAACCCAACAACAATCAGTTTCACAATTTCTACTCCAAATATTCAAACCCTAGATCCCCTTTCATGATTTTCAAAAGATCAGCAATAGATGTGATTTTTATGCAATAAAATCTACCACATGTCTATCTATAGACGAAGTATTGAAAATGAGTTAAAGAATCCCTACCTCAAGCAATGAAGAGAAGAAAGCCCAAAAATCCAACTTCAACGAAAACACGATCTGCTCAGATTAAATGAAAAGCCTTCGTCGAGCTCTACATTTTGGTATAAGGAACTAGGGTTAAAGATGTATAAAAGTATATGAAAACTAGTGACAAAGAGCTTGAGAGCTCAACAATGGTGGAAGGAGAGAGAAGGAAGAAAGAAAAGTGACCTAGATGTAACCAAAAGTGATTTTTATAGTTGTTAAATTCAGAAAGATTGCTCGAGCGCAAGAAGTGTCGCTCGAGCATTTAAACACAACAAGTTACATCGCTCGAGCACATGAATCATCACTCTAGCGAAGAATGCACCCTCCAGTACTTTTGTAGACCTGCAAAAGTACTGAGAGTTTTCAAACACCGCTTGAGCATAAGACGGTTCGCTCTGGCGTAGAGACAAAACACAGGGCAACAATAGTTTTAAAAACAAAAACAAGTAACCAACCAACTCCAAATTCAACCAACATACCCCAACAACCAAATTCAATGAGGAATGAGGGGAAACAGGACATGAATAACCAAATAAGACAATGAAACCCAGATCCACAACATCAATGGATGGGACCTAACCAGAGTCGCTATAGTGGTTAACACGTTTTTAGTTATTCTAGGCGATTATCAATCATTTTCATTTATGTATTTTTTGGATATTATTTTTAGGTATTTGGATTGCTTTGAAACTCATCAGTTTGTAAGATTTGGCTTTGTGATATGTGTTTGTGTTTTCTATATGTTTAAGGAACTAATATGGGCTTATGTTTCCCTGATATGGGTTTCTATATTTTTAGGTATTTGGATTGTTCTAAAATATACAAGTTTGGATTTTATTATCCGATTGGCTACCAAGTGGTTGTTAATTTTTTAATGGCAACAATAGTACTAGCTGGTGCGCATTTTAATTTAAAATTTTTTTTTAAAATTGCAGAGCATTGATTGATGTGCATTATTTGGTATTTACTTTTTTATTTTTTATATTTGATTTGTTTGACATTGTAGAGTACATGCTAGTATACATTGTTTGATGTTTAATTTTTAATTTAATATGCTGAGATTGCAGAGCACTTACTAGTGTGTTTTATTGCAAATCAATTTAATTTGTTAAAGATTATAGAGCACTTTGATTTGCTCTTATGTTTTGATTAATAATATTGGTGAACATTATAATCTTGTATGTTTGTTTCTTAATTTGCATTAAGGCTAGAGGGAGTTGATATTTCATTTGAATTCTATAGAGCGTATGGTACAAGCAAAATTGTTACAAGTTCTTTGTGAAACCTTCTAATTTGAAAGGTTTTGGGATAAATATGTTTCGTAACTCTAAATAGGGGGTGTAGTTTGGTATTTGATATGTTGGCTTGAGGTTCTAAGTGAAAGAATAGAAACTCGTGTGGTAGGTTCCAAATTTCCTTTCAGTTAGGAGCTGGTAAAGTGGCAATTGGTAGTGCTTGATATGTCTACTTGTAGACACTAACTTAGGGATTACATGAGTCGTATTTACTACACCGTATTTGTATTTCAAACTCATTGAGATAATGTGTTTTTGAAAAGGGCATTGCATGCGATTTCAAAATGATAAAACACATGGTTTTGGAGCACGACATGGCATTGCATCCATATTATAAGACTATTTAAAACATATATACTTCGTTAAGATTTTTCTACTGGGCTTTGTACTCACCCCTAATGGATTTGTGTAGGAAAGGATGTGGTGATTCTACCTCAGTGAAGGCAAATAGATGTTTTTGAGAGGCAAGGCTCTTTTGCTTATTTGTTATATTTTTTACAAGCCAAGGGCTTATGTGTATAGGTTTGTAAAATCATTTACTTGTAACTAGGCTTAAGCCTTGGAACTTGTGGCTTAAGGGGCTTTATTTTGTATTTGTTTATTTCTTAGGCTTGAATTTGATCTTGTTTTGATCCATTTAATTTGATAAATTGTTGCAAAATATTTGTTGTGCGTATCTGTTGCATACTATTGTTGAGGGTTGAGGGCTATCTACCTCCTTGCTAAGTGGTTTCTACAAATGGGAGAGGTAGAATGATGAGCACCCCTTAGAAGATGTATTTTGCTTCTATTTTAGACTTTCCGCATCAAACAGAGTTTTTCCCGAAGGGTATGTTCGACATGATATCTTTTTAGTCTGCTGAACAAATTTGAGTATGGCCAGATGAATTTTCCAGAACAGAACATGACAGTTTCTAGTGAGTGTTCTCTTGGGTGTTTTTGGAGCTGCTATTTAAATTCTTTTATTTATCTAATATGATTTGTTAGATGCAATAGTAATTTGGCTGAATCTATTCATTGTTGTAATAATTCCTCCAACCCCACATCTTATTCATTCAATTGTTGTAATAATTCCTCCCTCCCCCAGTCTTTCTTTTTTTGTCATTCAATTGTTGTAATAATTTCCAACCCTACGTCTTTCTACCCCTTTTATTTATACGCTTTCTATCTATATAGTACCTTGTTTTATTCATTATATCCATGATTTACATCCATTTTTCGTGCATATAGGGTCGACTCATTTGCATCTCTGGAATTTATCATTTCTGACGTGGTTCTATGCGCTACCACATGCCTTGAAATTATTCACATATCATGTATTACTAGCTAGATCTTTAGTTGCATTTTGTGTATGTATTACATTAGATATTTGCATATAGGATCATGTATATATTTCTACTAACACTTTTGGCTTACCATGGAGGAGTACTAGGTGAGTATTTTTTAGTTTTAGCATCACGTGTGTGTATGTTATTCTACTATGTCTAGCATTATACTTTGTGGCAACATGCTTATCAGGAATATTTGTGTGAATGCCAGTGGATGGAGGTTGTATTGTTGATGGCTCTGCATGTGAGCTCAATTTTCTTTGAGTTGTACATTTATCTAAAAAGTCTTTCAAAATGCATGAAACCAAAGCATCCCAAAATGAACAACATGATCTATAATTGTTTTCCTCACATAGTAATGCTAACATTATTTAATAATTTCGAACATGAGCATATGGTGTCTATAATTTCGTATCATGGCTTAGTAGATGCTGATCTTTTGATCGAGTGAGTGGGGATGCTCAATTCATGACATTCCTCACTCATACTAAGGTTTCAAACCGAGGCATCTTTGGTTATGATGAACAGTGGCATTTGGCACGAGTCACGGGTTTCCTAGTTTTTTCAAAAAAGATTACGTGTCAACTCTGAGATCTGGTGATGCATTCCATTTCTAGCATATTTTGCAGTAAATGGATTTTCTATAAGGTTACCAGATTTGGACTCTCATTTTTTATTTCACATTGCACTAGTGATATTAGATCATAAATCAAGAGTCCGAACTGTTGGGCTCACTAGGGCACCCCCGGGATGCCATTTTCAGCACTTGAATTTATTAATGGAATTTCTAACTTGAGCTCGAAGGGCAATGAATCTTCATTTCGAAAGCAATTCTTCAATAATAAAGAGGCATAAAAAAAGCTAGGGGTGTAATGAATGATCATTCTCTTTGAGTTTTGTCTATATTATTGGACATTTGGCTTAGTTGCTAGTTGTGTCATGTGTTGTATTGTGGGTACATCGTCTTATTGACTTGTGTCATGGGTAAGTCGCTTTATTGTTTCGGATCGTAACCATATTGAAACCTTGTTGCTTGGTGTCATGGGTGCGTCATTCTATTGTGGGGGCGTCATGGCTCAAATTCACTTCAATTTCCTACATCAAGTCTTTTTTGTGTTTCTCAAATTGTACTTATCTTCAACCATCAGACGAAGACCAACATTGATAGTTGCTTCAATTGAAGAATCCTTCATCTTGAAGATTATATAACTTACAGTTATTGTGGTGCCAAACTTTTGCAAAACTCCTGCTGATGCCACATCCCTTTGGAAATTATCTGTTCTATTCAATGTAAAACCCCAAAATGATGGTATGTACACAAAAAGAAAAGATGGATAAAAGAAAATAGATGTGTGACATGAGTGAAAAGTGAGGAATTTGCATCAAACCAAAAAGAGAGTGGAAGTGAAGTCAAATAATGCAAAAGTACCACATTACAGACCACTGGGGTACTCGCCGTTAAGAAAGTAATATATCAACAAGTACAATCATTTTGAAAGATGGAGTAGAACAACATATGGCGCATTGTAGGGCTATCAATCTTGTAGAATGCTAGAAATGATTTGGTGCAATTTGAGGTCTGTCGAGTCAATTTCCCTTGTTGAGTCTGTCTTTGGCATGTTTGTTAGTGTTAGTTTGTTAGTATGTGTACAACTCAGAGTTTGATAGAATGACATGGTTAACATTTCAAAAGCTCAAAACAAGTCCTTATATGAAATTCATAGACAAGCTGAGAATATTTACACGAGGGGCATCAAGTCCATGGTCATTGGAAATTCATCATTGCTCCAAGAATCAAATAAGTTCACAATACTCTGGTGCATTGAAAGAAGTATGAGCTTGACTAGTCATTGGTTGCAGTAGCATGTGCTTCATTGTTGATCTGTGAAGTGTTGGTTCCCACCACATGAGCTTGTAAAATGTTGAAATTTGTGAACAATTTGAACACGGATTGAACACTAGGGGCATGAGCATCTCTGAACAATCTATCCACTAAGCAAGAGGCATGAGCCACATCGTCCCCCTCAATATACTAAAGCCATATGCCAAACACTCTTCCCTGATTTGAGCAAGTTCACTTACGTGACGATTCTAATTTGATTAGGCTTTTGAAATTTTTCCTAGGATGATGCTTAGATTCTCTGTAGTTGTGTTCCCCAATTTGCTTGATTTCATGTCTAATATTTGGACTCTAGTTGGCATGATTACATTACCTCTTTCTCTGCTTGGTTATAATTTTCTTGCATCTAAGCATGTGTATGGCAACTTCTAAATCATGGCATGTCTAGAATAAGATTCATACCTCAAGTGTAGCTTGAAGTTTGTCACTCTAATATATATAAAAGGGAGGGGGGGTGAGGGGAGGAATGACATGAATGAAAAATGGAATGATAGGAAATTTTTACCCCCATGCCTCGTAAGGCGTGAGCATGACATAGAATGAAATAGAAACCTTAAAGCCACATCTTGCAAGGAGCAAGAGTGGAGTAAACTTGAACCCCATGCCTCGCAAAGCATGGAATGGAATGGAAATCTTTTACCTCATATTTTGTAAGGCGCGAGTATGATATGGAATAGAATGGCACATCTCACACTTAAGCACTAGCATGCCTTTCAAGGCACATTCTTAAATCCTATATCAAATATCCGCTACATGGCATTGCATCGCACTGGCACACTATTCACTTGGCATCCTAATAAAGCATGGAAAAGGACCTTTAAACTTCTCTCTAGCTAAGTCGTTTCTGGAAATACTTTTGATAAATCACACTTGGCACAAGCAAAATTGCATAGTCAGAGTTTCCACCTTGGTAACTCAAAATTTCAAAAAATCTAAATCTTTGAAAATCGAATTTTGGAAAAACATGAAGTTGGCGCACATTTGGAACCACTTGGAAAATTTTGGCATACATTTGGAACCCCTTGGAAAATTTTGGCATACATTTGGAACCAATTGGAAAATTTTGGCAAATACTTGGAACCACTTGAAAAATTTTGGAAAAACATTTGGAACCACTTGGAATGGCACCCAACAAACCCCCATTTCTCGTCGATATGAGCATGGAATGACACCCAATAAACTCCCATATCTCGTCTTTACAAGCATATAATAGAAAATAATAAACCCTCACATCTCGTTAATACAAGCATGGAATGGCACCCAATAAACCCCCATATCTTGTCAATACGAGCATAGGATGGCAAATAATAAACCGCTATCGTCGATACGAGCATGGAATGGCGCCCAATAAACCCCATGTCTTGTCGATACGAGCATGGAATATCACCCAATAAACCCTTATGTCTCATCGATACGAGCATGGAATAGCATTTAATAAATCCCCCCATGTCTTGTTGATACAAGCATGTAATGGCACCTAATAAACCCCCATGCCTTGTCGATACGACCATCGAATGGCACCCGATAAACCCCTATATCTCATCGACATGAGTATGGAATGGAAATTAATAAACCCCCATGGTTCGTTTGATACGATCATGGAAAGGTATCCAATAAACCCCCATGCCTCATCTGACACGAGCATGGAATGACACCAATTTATAAACACCCATGCCTCGTATGACACAAGTACATTGAATGGCATACATTAGCATCATAATGGCATCATTCTAACCATACTACAATGTGTATTATTGTTGGGAATGGCTTTTTTTGGAAAATTTGCAGGACTAACACAACTTAGAAAGGAATAGAAAGAAACTTGCATAGGTTTTGGCAAGGTGAGGTGAGTAGGGAAGGTACTCGCTCTCCTTTTCATTTTATTTTTTTTAAATTTTTTTTAAGATTGCATGATTGGATGAATGCTTCAGTGCTTGTTGCATACACTCACGTATGAATTATTGCACAACTGCCCCTAAACTACACTGAACTAATTCCTTGCATCAAGGATATGTAGTCAACCTATGAGTTCGATCACTTGCATGAATGTATGGCACTGCCTTAAGTCTCATGGCCTTGTCAAATGGGTTGGTCTAGAAGCTTTGATATTCACTCTCATCACCCATGGCTACTCGAGTTCTGTCAAAGAGAGGTAACTGTAAACACCCTATTTTGACCTACCATTAAGGCTTAGGTGCTTGAAATGCTTCCTAATAATGAAAGATATCATAATTTTAACCTTAGAGATGCTTGAAGTTGTTGGAGTTGCTGTATTGCCATTTTCATGACAAAACTTTTTTTTTTTGCCAAAATTACCATTTGTTGGCTGGTATTGACAACCTATTTTCACCTAGAAAGAGTTGTAATTTGGAAATTTATATTTAACACAAAATTGTAACCCTTTGAACTATATTCCAACGCCACTTGATTCTCTTCAATCTAATATTGGATGAGAAAGATATATCCAAAATATGAAAAGTTGTCAAGGATATGCGCCCTTGTGTGTGAACACATCCTTGCAGAGGTTGCCATATATATATTTTCATGCGTGCGCACACGCCTTATGTGTGCACATTTGCGCACATCCAACTGACACCCATAATTTTGGTGTTTTAGTGTGATTTCTTCTGGAGGCGCAAGGAGAATGCGATAGGAGAACCCTCGGATAACCTATGGTGTTCCCCAAGCATCCCCTAAGCCTATAAATACAGCCCCTACCACCCTCTTTGAGGAGATTGCAGGTTTGAGTAAATTTGGGAGCCTTTTGAGTGAAAAACCTTTGCATCTTCCCCCACTAAGCCCTAGCTCTGAAAATAAACCTCCCCATAACAACTCTAACAACTAAAAAACCATCAAAATCTTGAAGAACTTGAACTAAATCAGAACCTAAACTTGACAGAAGCAATCAACCAAGAGAACTCGCATTTTCTTTGCGTGTTCTTCGGTTTGGTTTCTTGCAAACCAGCGAGTAAGTCTTCTTTTTCTCTCCATTTCAGTAGTTTTTAATATATATTTTTCAATATTTAATCATGCTAGGGTGTTAGTCTATTATAGCATCATGTAGTTCTTTCATTCTTTCAAATTTTATTCACTTTCTTACCTATTCTTGCATGTTTGTTTTTTTTTTTTTCTTTTTGGTGGGGTTTTTTTTTTAATTTTTTAGAATAGCGTATTTAGGCTTTATTAATCATGAAAAATCATGCATTAAGATTGGTTTGAATCATCATATAGATAGTTTGCATTATTCTCTTTTATTTGTTAGCTTCTTTACTTACGTACTCGTCATTTTACTCAAACCAGGCTTAGGATCATCATTTGTGTGTTTAGTTGTATATTAGGATCATGTTTATTTTATGTCTTTGCATGCAAGATGCTTTAGTGGGCATTCGGGTAAGTTTCCTAAATTTTCATAACAAGTTGCTTGGTTTGTGCATTGTTCTTCAAATAATGCGAGTTATGTATTTTTGGTGATCATTTGAGTGTTTTGAATGCTTTTTCACGTATTATTTGAGTTGGGTTATGTTTATGATCATATAATGTTTGAGCCATATTTATTTTATTCAGTCACCTAGTTGTTAGGTTTAGTAAAGGAATTAGGGTTAATAATGAATTTTTTGGAATCATTAATTATTTAATCTCATAAAATAAAAGGTTAGTAGAAGCCAATAAGTTGATTGGGCACGAGGTGGTGCATTAATTAATGATCTTCCCTTTTGGTTGTGATGGATTAGTGTCTTTATTTAAGTTTTCATTGTTTAAGGTTTCTTAGTTTTCCTTAAAAATTAAGTGGCGACTCTATCGATGTGGGAAAGTGAGTTGGTACAACATAGTGTGGAAATGTGCCTCATGCCCAAAAAGGCTCGGCATCCACACCCCCTCTAACAAAGGGTTAGAAAATTGTGAACCTTTGAGAGCATTTGAGAGCTTGTGAGAGAGAAACCCTCTCCCTCATCCCCTATTCCAAAATTTCCCATACAAACAACAACTAAAAGCAATAAAAAATACTCGAAGGCTTGGAGAACTTGAACTAGCTCAGAAACCTAAGTTTGAGGGAGGCCAACAAACAAGAAAACATAGTTTTCTAGTCCTATTCTTTGTGTACTCTTCAATTCTTGAAAACAAATAGGTAAACCTTGGATGGCATGATCATCATGTAGTTTCTTCATTTTATTCATTTTCTCGCTTGTTTTGCATATTTCATTTAGAGCGGCGTGCTTAGGACAAAATCATCATGCATTAAGCCTGACTTAATCATTGCATAATGTTCATCATATTTAGTTTTATGTGTTAGTTGCTTTGTTTGCATTAAATCATGTTAGCAGCCATTAAATCGAGCTTAGGTTTGCATTTTGTATGTTTAGTTGCATATTAGGATCATGTTTCTTTTATATCTTTGCATGTAAGACGCTTGAGTGGGCATCCAGGTAAGTTTCATTTCATCTCCATGGTATGCGCATGTTTTTTGTATTGTCTTTTTAATAATGTAAGTTATATGTTTTTTCATGCAAAATTGAATGATGTGAATGTTTTTATGAACATTGTTTAGTAAAGTTCACGATTATAGCCATATAGCTTTAAAAATCCTTTTTGATAGAAAATCCTTGTTTTTTTTTTTTTTTTTTTTTTTTTTTTTTTTTTTTTTTGTAAAAATATGGCTTTATTCGTTGAATCTAAATTAGTGATATTGTTTTATTCAAATAATCTAGTTCTAGGTTTAGTTAAGGGATTTAGGTTTAAAACGGCTTGTTTGAATAATTAACCACTAAAATCATAAAATAGAAAGTTCGTAGAGGCCAATCTTCTGATTCGGCAAAAGGGGTGCTTTCATTCAATGACCTTCCCCTTTTGTACCTTAGCTCTTGAACCTAAATTTCTTTGGTTATGACAGGAGAGCTTCGAAGGGAATAGTGCTCAACAATATGTAACCTTCTTGCAGTTTTCCTTTGGATTGCATCAGCAGTAGCTGCTTCATCTCTTAAGAATTACTGTTGCCGTCTCTTCTCAACTCTCTCAAAGACAATTATGGCCTTAGAATGCTCTTGTTCTACTGCCTTAGCAGCTGCTTCATGAATAGGGTCGTCGACCAAATCAAAAGGAGAGACAGTTATCTTCCTTCTCTTTTTTCTTTGTACTGGTATTGCCTGTCCTTTCTTGATTTCTTTCTCTCCAATTTGGGATTCAGATTCTTCAGAAGTGAGTTCCTCTTCCACTACTCTGGCAATTGTCTCATGAATGGGATCTTGAACCAAGTCAGAAGAAGGGACGGTCACTCTTTTCCTTCTTTTTAGGGGTGACTCTTACTCTTGAGTTACCTCTTCTTCTTCTTCTTCTTCTTCTTCTGCTTGAACCTCAGGTACTTCCTTTTCAAGCTCAAGTAAAAGTCTCCTTTTTTCTTTTGTTGCTGTTTGCTTTTGAGAAGATTTAGAGCTTGGGTCTTTTGAGGAGAATCTCCATGTGAGGCACCCGCACCACCTTCACAAGAGAAAAACTAAAGATAAGGCTAAAAGCATTATAAAGAAGGCAAAAGGAGAAGAGACAAGGGTATATACCTTTCTTCGAGGCGGCCCGAGTAACTCTAAGAGGAGTTTAGGCAGCAGGACCAGACTGTGTGGTAGCAGGCACAGGAACTGAAGTGGTAAGGATAGTGGAAGAAATAACAACTCCAGCTCCGTTGGGCTTGGGCACATCCAACACCATCAGTAGGTCTTAAGGAGAAATGGCCAGGTATACTTTCATATTGGTCACCCACCAGTTGTGGTACCTCTTCAATATGTTACCTTGAGGAAGAAAAGGGATGTACTCAAATTCGACCAAGTCCTGTATAAACTTAGAAGTTGCCTCTTCTAGTCTGGACCTTCGAACTTTCAAATCCCTGGTGGTAAGACTTGGATTGGTGTTACTACAGAGAGGTATTGGGACCCCTTGTGAGAAGCCAAATTGTCTAGCAAATTAAGCAGGACAATAGGGCTCAACAATGCATTTGTAAGCTCTGGGGTTCATGGTTCCAATGAATAATTCTCTAGGGAACAGAATGGAAGCCCATATATCTTTATGAACAGGTGAAGTGAACAGGTGAAGCAGAGAACCTATCACTTAGGAAGTTCTTCAACCAAGATGGGCCAATGGTAATGGGTTCGAAGGGACGAAAGCTGTAAGAAAGAGGAGAAGCTGAAAGCTGGTGGAAGAAAGAGAAGTAAAAAGCAAAGGTAGAAGGATAAAGTGAAGCATTGGCTAGCCTCATGCCATGAGTAGGAGGGTTTGGCTCAAAAAATTTAAGGCATTTGGATTGTAACTCAGTGAAATAAGCAAAAAGCCAAAGCTGAAGAATCCAAAATGGCCCCCCTTGATTGGCATCTAAGGGTTTCTCACAGAAGAGAGAACAAGCTCTATATACGTGACCTAGGACGTATGAAGCTAATGCCACCTTCTTCTGTAAAATAAGGGCTTTGGCAAGAGGGGCAAATTCAGGCATGATTCTTTGAGAGGAAGTGCAGAAAAGGAACTTGCAAAGCCAATATAGTAGGAAAGAAAAGAATTCCCTATCAGTCACAGGACCCTCTCTTTTATTCTCAGCCTTGACGAAGTCACTATAGGATGAGTTAAGAGAGGGGAGGGAAAAGGGGACTGCTAGGTCAGGATAATCTGGTCCAATGAGGGTTCCAATGGGGGATAATCCTAATAGCTGGCAAATGTCAAGAACAGTAGGGGCCATCATCCCACATCTAAATTGAAAGAAATTAAAAGCAAAATTCCAAAAGCACAGGGCAGCAAGGATTTAAAAAGGGTCCTCTAAGATGGTTAACCTGGATAGTCGGAGGGCGTCGAGAAGGCAGAGTTCTTGAAGGTTCAGGGTCCTATTAGGGACAACTCGATCACACCATTCTTGCCACTCCGGTCTCACCGTGGGCCAGCATCGGTGTGGGCGGTTCGTCCTCCAGTTCCTCCAGTCAAGGCCACCTTCGTAAAGGAGACAATGATCTTCCAGACGAGGATATAGAACTGAAAGCTCAGTAGGAATCTCCTTGAATATGAGCCCAAGCACATAGTCTTGTTGCACATGACAACGAGGGATGAAGATGTGTCCGTTGATGGCACTTTTCTCCCCAGCCTTGTACTTTTTACATTCTGTATCAATGAGCCTTTTTAGGGCTACAGACGGGCTCGCATGCACTACAACTGGCACTTTCAATGAAGAGAAAGCCATTGATAGAACGCTTTCTCAAATGACAAAGCTGGGAAAGAGAATAGAAAGAAGTGGAAGATCGGTAGAGATAAAGGGTTTGTGTGTTGAGCAAGCAAGTGATTTCAAAGCACGAAATAAAAGGGTTTTAAAAGCCTTTGTATCTAAAAGATATATCGCGTAATTCGTTAAGTACTAAAAGTACGAATACGAAGAGTTTCCTTCAACATTGATATTTTTTGAGGGAAAAACACATCCCAGATGATGATACCAGCTTCGAAGTAAAATATTTGGTTTCGAAGCCAGATTTTGGCACCAAAAGTCAAATAACAATGGCTTCGAAGAAATTTTCATACTTAAAGATGTAAGAATACTCAAGTGTTTCTTTACTTCAAAGGAATTAAAGACCTATTTTAGGTTTCTTAATGAAAGTAATGTCCTTCGAAGTGAAACTTGAGACCCCTTAAGGATGGGAATTGGTGTTCGAAACATAAAAAAAACCAAATTTTGGCACTAAAAGTCAAATGACAACGGCTTCGAAACTATCAAGCCGGCTTCGAAGCACATTCCATACCTAAAGATGTAAGAATATTCAAGTATTTGTTTGCTTTAAAAGGATTGAAGACCTATTTTAGGTTTCTCAATGAAAGTAATGTCTTTCGAAGTAAAACTTGAGACCTCTTAAGGATGGGAATTGGTATTCTAAATATCAAAACCAATAGTTGGTTTGTATACATACAGACAGAGATTGTCTTTTGAACTAAAAAACAGCATGGATTGTTCTTCGAAGTAAAAATGGTCAATTTAAAATTGGTTGATCATATTAACCATGACCATATTTTGGTTATGAATAAAACAAACTGTAAGGGGTAAGATTGTTAAATTTAAAGCACTAATTCTAAATGAAAATCAGCAAAAATTGTTAACTATATTCCATAAATTGGAAATGTTCATTGTTGGTTCTTTTTAGTGTTTCATTTAAAACGATTGAGTCCAAATTCGAAGGATAAGGTTGTTCAGTTCGAAGTCCTGAATTTGCTTTAAAGACAAATGGGGACAAAATCAAACCATACCAAACAAAGAAAAAGTCTTAGTGGTATTAAAGCAAAAGCAATTACATCGAATGGCCCTATTTGGGTACAAACTCAAGCTCATAAAAATAGGGAATGGAATAAATAACAAGATCATGAAATTTAGTCCAACTATGATCAATGAATTTATGTTCTTTCTTTATTCTATCCTCTGTTTCTTCTAACATTGGCTGCATGAGTTGATATGCTCTCACTTCGTAAAAGAGCTCTTCAGCCTTTATTTCGAATGCTGTTTCTCTCAATCCTTGTTCCAATTCGTCTATATCCAAGTCATCCCAGTACGCAGAATCTTTATTCTTGAAATCATCGAATTCTTCAATAAAGTTCTCTGCTTTGTACTGGGCATAAACTCGAAAGGACGAGAGTTGGTCTAAAGATTGTGTGGTGGCCATAGAGGTCTGATGCCAGCAGAGAAGTAATGGAAGTTGGTCCAAAAACATGTGAAGCCCTGTTTGGGCGAGGGGATTGAGGACATGACCCCGAGTTAGAATATTACAAGCCCATCGAAGGTTCTTGAGAAGGACTTCGTCCTCAAGAACTGAAAAATCTAGAAAACACCTATATGTTGATTTGTGATTATGTATCAATTTTAAGCAGAATATAACAATCCCAATCAAACAATCAAGAGAAAGAGACACAAAGATTTTACGTGGAAAAACCACAATTGGACACCTTCCAATTGTGATAAAAAAACCACGCAATGACCACAAGAATAATCCACTAAGAAGATATAAAGGAATTACACAGGTATCACTCTCAATTATCTAGCGAATTCACAACGCCTAATTGAACCAACCTCTATGTGCCTCTTCCAACCCCATCTTCAGCACGGAATTGTCTTTCTGATGAGCCACTCTGGATTCCCTCCAAAGCTTCAGGCTCGAATTCTTCAGAATTCACAACTGAAGAACAACTCTCTCTTTTGTGTAGAACAAACAAACCTTTGATGTACTCTCTTTAAACCATGAGTTAAATACTCAATAAAACATCAAAGAAAAATAAAATATCCCCAGATATAAACCTTTAAGAACCAAAAAGAAGATCTGGAGGACTTCAATGAATTCATCAATGAATAGCCTAGATTTGGGAGAAACCCAACTATTTATAGAAAACCAAAGCAATTCTAGTTAGGAAAGAAAACCAACTTCTTGTAGAAAACCAACTTCTTGCAAAACTCCAAATAATCCTGTTTTTGAAGGAAACCAACTTCTTAAAGAACTCTTGTTACAACCTTGGTTTTGATCCATGGAATTTGTCAACAAATGGTCCTAACAATCTCCCCCTTTGTCAAATCCTGATTAAAACCAATCTAAAACAAATTTCCTAACAAAATCTCTCAAGCAGCACCACCAACTATAAACCAACACTCAAATCCATGCTCTTGAACAATTATCCTGAAATAAAATAACTACACACAAGCCAACCAAAATATGTGGAACTGGATTAAATAACAAAATTAATATCAAAACCTACACAAGCAATGATAACGATTAACCGAACTCCCCCTTACTAAAAGCAACCACAAAACTAAAAAAAAACATAAAGAAAACCAACAAACATAATATGGTGGAGCAAGCAAGTAATTCCAGATTTGTATCTTAAAACACATAAGACTATCCAAGAAACACAATTATTTGAAAACACAATGTGCACAGTCTATAGAAAATTCCTCATAAACGAAAGTGATGCATTATGTGAAAAGCATAGATCCCATGATAAAAGTGTGTGTGTGACTCTTGAAGTTCGACAAACACAAGATTCAAATCCTAGTAGTGATATAAAGGCTGGACCTCCGACAAGAGAATCTGAGCACAACTAAGGAAAGTCAAACCACTAGGAATCAAGGGGTATTTGGTGAGTAAAGGCGAAGGCTCCCCCTCAATCAATGAATCCTTTAATTTTTATTTTTTTTCACATTTTTTTTTCTCTTTTCTTTCTTTTGCATATTTATTTTCTTTCTTTTCTTTCTTGTGCACATTTTTTTTTCTTTTCTTTTGCACACTCATCGGCGGCTGACACGCTCAAGAGTATGGAAACCGAACCAGAGAAGCATGGATATATTAAGGATGGCCTGGTTGGTGACTCTGGGGTAGCCTTTTCCTCATGCTTGAACTACAAAGAATAGAGGGGAAAGCCATGGAGATGCAAAAAGATGAAAGGTGGTTAAGAGACTCAACATCACCCATGATATGCTAGTACAGGTCAATTCCTCTAGAAAAGCAAAAGATATCATGCCAGAAGTCCATAGAAAAAATAACCACTAAGACAAAAGACTCCAATATTTGCTAATCCAAGAGTGTGTACAGAATGAGACATACTAATCAAAGAACACACACTCCAAAATGAGTAATTACCACAGAAAGCACACACATATTAACATGTAATGGATATTCTCATCAATTCCAATATGCACCAAGGACATCTCAAAAATTCAAACTTGCAAAACCATACTAAGAAAATCTTTTTTTTTTTTTTTTTCTTTTTTTTTTTTTTTCAACAATAAAGCAAGACAAAAAAAAACAAAACATGCAGACTTTTTTTTTTTTTTTTTTATTAAAAAGAACAAAGACCCAAAAAACTAAAAAGAGAAAACACATTAACACAAGTTAAGTTTTCTTACCCAAATCTTTTTGGTTTTAACAAAATCAGGTCTAGCGGTCTTGGTAAATGTCATGGTGTTGTGAACACCCTCATGAATCTTGGTATTCCGCCTAGACAAGTAAGGTTGTCTCCTAACCCAAAAAGTATTCGAATTTCTACCCTTTTGAGACATTCTCCCATGCAATTTATAACAAAAAGGGCGAATATGGCCATGCATACCACAATGATGACAAATAAAAACAGGATGTACCTTCTTTTCTTTTACCTTACCAACTCTAGGGAGTTTGAGAAGTCTTTTCTCTTGTTGAATCTTTTGTCCTCCTTTTCCTTGAGTTCTTGTATCATGTGATGTGGATGCACTCTGTTTTTGCTCTCTCTTATCTCCAAAGCCAATGCCACTCTTGTCTGAACAGATTTGTTGAGACCCAATGATATCCTCCAAAGTCTTTGATCCTTTGTTCCAAAGACCAATGGTAACCATGGCACACTTGAGCTCTTCCTCTTTCTTGATCATGAGTTCTTCCAAGGCAACTTGTGATATCTCGAGAGATTCAATATTTTCTTCATACATGGCATGAGTTTCCTGTAGCTCATTCCTCTCTGTCTCACAAGTCAACAGTTTTGCACAAAGAACTTGTTGATCATCAGCTATCTTGATGGCATTGATCCTAGCCTCAGAAATCTCCTCCTTAAGTTTGACATTCTCACATTCACATGCTTTGAGTTTCTTTGTGAGTTTGTCATTCAATTTGAATAAATTAAGAGACTCCTTATATAGCTTTTCATAGGCTTGCTCAAGCTCTTCATGATCACTCTCCGAGGATTCATTATCAGTAGTATTCTCAACTGACCTTTTCAGAGACTCTGTTTGTCCTTCAGTTTCGGAAGCCACCATGAAAGCAAGGAATTGCTTATGTCCCTCTTCACCTTGATCTTCATCATCACTTTCATCTCCATTAGATTCCGATTCATCATCCCAAGTGATGGCGAGGGCTTTCTTCTTCCTCAAACGAGTGGGGCATTCTAAAGCAAAGTGGCCAAATCCTTGGCATTCATAGCATTGGATGCTTTCAGAGTTCCCTTGTATCTTTCCTTTCTCCTTCTTGGCTATAGAATTAATTTTGACTTTATCTTTGCCTCTGGATTTATGAGTATGAGTAGATTCCAAAAGATTAGGATTTTTATTCAAAAAAGATTTTTTAAATTGTTTAACAAAAGCCGCCATAATCTTGGAATCTATCTCACAATTCTCATCAGAATCCTCAACCACTTTATGAGCACTACTAAAAACAAGATCTTTTTGTTTCTTTTTGAAATTTCTATGTGCCTCATAAGTTTGAAGATTTCCAACCAACTGATCTAGCTTGAGGTTGTCAACATCTTGAGCCTCCTCAATAGCCGTAACTTTTGGTTGGAACCGATCGGGCAAGGATCTCAAAATTTTTCCCACAACTTTGGATTCTGGTATTTTTTTCACCTAAATTGAAGCTGGAATTTACAATGTCACTCAACTTCACATAAAATTCATCAAAGGTCTCACTATCTTTCATTGAAAGGTTTTTGAAACTGGATGTGAGCCTTTGAAGTTTTGAGCGTTTAACAGAAGGAGTGCCCTCATGAATAGTTTGTAAGATATCCCAAGCCTCTTTTGTGACTTCACAATTACAAATACGGCTAAACTCTTCAGGTGTGACAGTGCAAAAGAGAGAATTGATAGCTTTACTATTCCAGCTACTATTTTGGTAATCAATTGTGTCCCACTTATCAATTGGTTTGGGGAAAGTTACTCCATCAACAGTAATTGTTGGTTCAGTCCACCCATTCATGACGGATTGCCAAACTTTTTCATCACTAGATTTTAAAAAAGATCTCATCCGAGCTTTCCAAAAAGAATAATTGGATCCGTCAAGTAGGGGTGGTCGAACCATAGAATTTCCCTCACGAATTGAATCCATTATCACAAATCAAACAAGATCTCGTTCTAAAAAAAAAAAAAATTTTAAAAATAGAGCGTTCAAAAAGAATTTTTTTTTTAAAAAAAAAAATAGAACGACCCGCTCTGATACCAATTGATAAATCTAGAAAACACCTAGATGTTGATTTGTGATTATGTATCAATTTTAAGCAGAATATAACAATCCCAATCAAACAATCAAGAGAAAGAGACACAAAGATTTTACGTGGAAAAATCACAATTGGACACCTTCCAATTGTGATAAAAACCACGCAAATGACCACAAGAACAATCCACTAAGAAGATATAAAGGAATTATACAGGTATCACTCTCAATTATCTAGCGAATTCACAACGCCTAATTGAACCAACCTCTATGTGCCTCTTCCAACCCCATCTTCAGCACGGAATTGTCTTTCTGATGAGCCACTCCGGATTCCCTCCAAAGCTTCAGGCTCGAATTCTTCAGAATTCACAACTGAAGAACAACTCTCTCTTTTGTGTAGAACAAACAAACCTTTGATGTACTCTCTTTAAACCATGAGTTAAATACTCAATAAAACATCAAAGAAAAATAAAATATCCCCAGATATAAACCTTTAAAAACCAAAAAGAAGATCTGGAGGACTTCAATGAATTCATCAATGAATAGCCTAGATTTGGGAGAAACCCAACTATTTATAGAAAACCAAAGCAATTCTAGTTGGGAAAGAAAACCAACTTCTTGTAGAAAACCAACTTCTTGCAAAACTCCAAATAATCCTGTTTTTGAAGGAAACCAACTTCTTGAAGAACTCTTGTTACAACCTTGGTTTTGATCCATGGAATTTGTCAACAAATGGTCCTAACAAGAACATTGAAGGGCAAGTGAGAGAAAGCCGCGAGCAGAAGTTGAGCTTGCTTCCGCTCAGTTGGATTAAGGGAAGGTGGAGGCTTGTAAGGTGGAAAGACCTTATCCGCGGAGAGGGAAAACCTCAGTCTCTCTGTCTAGCAAGGATTTAGCGGAGGAGAAGGTGTGGATGCTTCTACTTTAGGAGATGGAGCAAGGGCAGAAGGAACAAGGGCATTAACATAATCGAGCCAGTTAGAAGAACAAATCTTCGCCTTCTGGGCTAAGAATGATGGATTGTATCCTTGTGCCTCTTCTAGGCGTCGGGCAACGTACACTATCTTTGTAGGCATAGAGGATGTATACCATGCCACAAACAGATTCTCCTCCAAACTGCGTCGATGGTCAATGGGTACATAGAGATAGACCACCAAGCTTCGCGCATAAGAAGGGAACTCTAAAGGGTCAGTAAACTCGACAAAGTGATGGTTGATTCGTTCCCTCAAATCACAGGTCTTAGGTTTTGACCAACTTGTCCAGTCAGAAGCCCCAGAAGAGGAAGAAGTTACAGCCTTATCCCATGCAGAGGGTTGTGAAGAAGAACTTCCCATGTCCATATTTGCGACTTTCTGAATCAAAAGATTGAGAGCAGTTTGTTTGTAGTCCAAGGGTGAGTCAGAAGAAGAACTTCCTATGTCCATATTTGTAAGTTTCTGAATTGAAGGATTAAGGGCAATATGTTCGAAGTCTAAGGGTTGATAATTTGTAAAGGCATCCATGACCTGAATATAGAAACGTGGGTAAAGGTGGCTAATTAATGCATGGAGGTTCTTTCGAGGAAGAACAGCATCATCATATGACTCTTCGTGTGCTCGATCAATGGAGGGGAAAATTGATTCGACCATAAAAAATGTATCAGTCTGTTCGAATACTAAGGTGGTGGGGGTGTTCAAAAGATTGAAGGAGAGTTTAATGCAGATGATGAATGACAGTTGCATTTCTAGGAGAATGCAAAACCCATGCACGTTCTAGGATGTGGGAAAAGGACCTTGATCTACTAATATCACCAAGTATTTGGTATATTAGTGTGGGGGGTAATGTTGGCTACATATTTTGTACAAGCCAATTACAATTCGACGCGTGGCAAAATAAGGATAATATAGGAAGACTATTCAAGTCTTCGATCCTGATCGTACACGTGGCCGTTAGTATTGGTTTTACGAGATCTGAGTAGCAGTGGATCAACAAAGAGATGCAAGGTGATGTGGCTTCAACGGTTACTCACATTTCAAATTCAAATTTAGGAAGGAAGCCTAACTGCAAGTAATGGCGTAATGGAGCTAATCTTGAGGCAACATGATCAGCGATCATGGAGGAGCAGTTCGATGGTCATCCTTGAACAGTATAAATAGCAGAGAAGGCCCCAGAAAAACCCCCCAGACTCAGATAAAAAAAACCAGTCTTATTCTACTTTATTTCCTTTCCAGTTTTATATTTACAGTCTTATGTTTCCAGTTCTTTACGTTTGTGTATTTTAAAATTCCTGCACTGCACTTCATTCATAGGAGTAGTTTCAAGTAGATTGTCGCTGTAAACCTCTACGAGGCTGGGTTTGGATCATTGTAAGTTTTTTCATCTTAATGAAATGCTTCAACTGTTTTTCATTTAATTGTTATTTGTTTAATTCTCCTAAGTCAAGCCACTAGTAAAAATCATCTTCATTGAGGCTGAAAGAACTAAAACACAATCGTCTGATAAGTGGTTGTCAATTAATTTTCTATAAGGACTGATTGATCCTTACGGGTACACTCGCAATTATAAAAATAACCTTCGAAAGTCAAAAAGTCAACAAATTTATATTAAAATGTGTTAAAAAGAATTCACCATTCAATATTCGTATTCAAAATTTTTAATATTAACCATATATGTTTACAGTACCTTTTTAATGATCATTTTATATTCAGCCTTTTGTATATATGTATGCTAGTGGCGTGGACATCATACTTCGCACGATTAGCCATGCCCATAATAGGAAGAAAAAAAAAATTGAATTGTTAAAGTTATTAATAATCGCCCTCCACTTTCATGCAGATCCTGATCATATGTTTGAAAATAACTTAAAACAATCACACACACAAAAAAAAAAAAAAAAAAAAAAAAAAAGCACCATCACAAGTCAACTCTTTTCTCCCTAGTTTACATTTTCTTGGGAAAATGTTTCCTCTACGCTTTCCTTTCGGTTCATCACTCTTACTCAAAAGTCTTTTGAGTAAATTAAACCCCTAACCAAGGTAAGAAATAAAAAAAATAACTCCACTTCGCCAGAACCATACACCACACACACTAATAATGAAAAGAAAAACGTTTTTAAATAGTTCAAGTCTGATAGATAGATTCACAAATTTTATTTCTACACATCAATTATTTTCGGTTCACATTATTAATGAAATATATTTTTTAATGTGTATGATTTCAATTTTCTCAATTTAATTTTTTAGAAATTGAATTTTTTATTTTTCACTTTTTTTATTTTTAGTAAATATTTTTAAAATTTTAAGTAATTTTTTTTTTTACTTTTCTAAATGCACCTTACTGAAATATATCTAAATAATAAAATATTTGTGAAAAAAAATATTTTAAAAAATTAATAAATACACAAATATGAAAAATGTACTGAATTTTTATTTATTTTTCTTTCTTTTTTTTTCTTTTTGGTATTTAGTGAGTTTTTTAGAGATTTTTTTTTACAAATATTATAATTTTTTAGTATATTTATGTTATGTGTGTCTAAAAAATTTTTTTTAAAAAATTTGCTTAAAATATTAAAAAAAATTAGTGAAAATAAAAAATTAAAAAAAATTAAAAAGTAAAATTTTCTAAAAAATAAATTCTGAAAACTGAAACCAAACATAGTGATTATTTTTTTTCACTCAAATCCTAATTATAAAATACCACTACCATATTTCATCACCAGTGCCACTTATCTCCTCCATCCTCTCCCATCCCCTTCCGCTCACGACCATCTTTCACCATGAACTATACACCACAACAAGCCCCTTGCTGCGAACCACCTACTTTCAAGGTTGATTGTAGGGGTCTAGAATGAAAAGAAATAAACTAGGAGTAGTGGAAGGCTGAAAATGACAACAAAAATGGAGAGGTGGTGAATAGAAGAAAAATTAAAGCATGTTTACTTTGTCTTTCAAAATGTTTTTGGAGAAAAAATTTAAAAATACATGTTCGGTTGAAAATTTTTTAAAAAACCTTTCAAAATCACTTCTCTCTTTTATACATCAATCAATCACATTTTTTCTCTCATTTCTCCTTCTCAATCACTTTTTCTTATACATCTATTCAACTAAAAAAAAACATCAAATCATTCAAAACTCCAAAACTCCAAAACTATTTTCAAAATATATAATCAAACAAATTTTTAAATTTTTTAAACTATCTTTAGAAAATTATTTTTGAAATAATATCTCAAAACACAAACCAAACAAAGCCTTAATATTTTCAAATTGAAGATGAGAGTATTATTAGAATAAAGAGATGTGTACTAAGAATTTTTATTTCATTGATGTGTGTATTAAGAAAGAATTGATTACGGTGTGCACCGAAAGAAATTTATGTTGTGGAAATAAAATTACCCAATTCCATGTAACATGACACTAATCAAAGAAATCTGGAAATTAGCTAATACACTTAACCAAAGAAATCTGGAAATTGCCTAATGTAACTCTCTTTGCATGCTTTACTTCTACGACATCTAACAAACAATCACAGAGGGGGTGGGAAAATTGAGTATCACAATATAAGTGTCGCATAATCTGCTTAACTAGTATTTAGGCCAAGTTTGGGAAGTTTAGAATAAGTACACTTTTTGATTTTTCTTGTATTATGTGTAGAAAAAGTATAGAGGAGATGTTGATTAATGTGACCCAAAAAAGATAAAAAGATGAAATAAGTACACTTATATTGGGATGCCAAACTTGGCCTTAGTTATGTTATAAATATAAGTAAATAAACTACTGTGAACTTGGGTTAAAATTACACAAAAGCGAGGAAGAAAAAATTTCCTCTGCTAGTGATATAATTATCTAACCTTTGGCACCCAATCCTCTGGATTTAGGAAGCTTGACTGCAACCAAAGGATTGGCTATGCCTTGTGAATCCTTTCCCAGGCCCATGCCTTCCACAAACCCCATCTTGGCCATCATTTTCGATCCAAATCCCTTGGTATGATTCTCAAAATCTGCAAATCTTTGAGTTTCATCCTTTCCAAATTTCTTTGGTTTAGTCTTTGACGAGTTACTACTGGTTTCAGAGGCTTCTGCACCCAATCCCAGCGACTTAGGTCGTTGAATTGCCTTGATGGGTTGTGCAATACCTTGACCATCCTTCCCAAGCCCACCACCTTCTACGAATCCCATCTTAGCCATCATCTTCGATCCAAAACCTGTAGTGTGCAACTCGAAGGCACCATATTTTGATGAATTGCCCATGCCTTGGTTTTCTTGGCAAGTGTTTGTGTCTCTGTAGTTTGAATCAATGGTCCGGTTCTCTGTGGTATCTGATTGCATGGTACCGCCGGAGACAAAAGAAACAGGCTGTGCAGCATATGAGCCCGTCTTCCCACCCCTTTTCTTCTTGCTTGGGGCAGATTGTAATATTTCTAGTGAGCTCGAACCACTTCCCTTGGCAGTCTTCTTAACTCCGTTTCTATTTCCTCTTAATTTTACACGGTTGACTGTAAATTCAGCATCCTCATCATCAGCTCCTATCAGCTGAAAATTTGTACACTTGCAGTGTGATGAAATTCAGAGAAAAATGCTACTTCAAACCTTCCAGACAGGACAAAGCAATTTCAATTAACAAAAATACCTTCTCAAGCCAAAGCTTATAGCTAGAAGATGGCATATGTGTGTGTTCAGTTCGCATCACTGTTACTATACTGAAAAAGAGCATGTCAGTCCGCTTAAAAATTTTCATGTTTTGGAAGTTTGAACTAATTTGAATGTATGAACAAACAAGTCACATAGTCTATGGCTTCTAGCACGAGGGGCAGGGAGAACTTGTCCAAGAGACAAACAACTTGAGCATGATGTAAATAAATAGATAGATACTTCATACTAAAAGAATTATACAGTAGACCTCAGATCCTTTATTTACCTTTTCTTTCCAGCAACTTGACAACCACTGTGCAAGCGATAAATTGCTGCTAATCTTTGCACCTAAATGCATACAAAACCAGTATCAACAGAAGAATCTTACACACGTCTAAAGCCCACCAAAAGTAGTTTAAAATCGTACTAAATAATCAGGACTTCCATTTGTGCTGATCTAAATTTGAGAACACAAATTTTAGGAAGCATGTACAGGAGATGTTCCTTGTATTACATCAAGTGCCTTATTCTGGAAAAATATAAAAATAAAAAATAAAATAAAATAAAATAAAATAAAATAAATCAGGAATTGGGAAATGTGCAACATTTTTAGGTGAATCAAATTGAGCAGAAAACTTCAATCGAAATGAAGATCCAGCAAGATAAAAATGTATTTGGCGTCCTATGCAAAAGGAAAATTCCAATAGAGTCGGCTGGCTGACATAGACATGAACAGTCTAGAAGCACATAAAACATGAACAAGAAGTCGGACCTTCAAAATTTTCTAACATGCATTGAGGGTCCCAGGCCCCAACAAGAAGGTAACTATAATATAACAGGGCCTTTACTAGAGGGTGATCAATAGGAACAGAAATAAGCACATAGCATTTGCAGGAAAATGGAGTACACAGTAGTAAAGTAGTTACTGAATACGTTTGAACTTCCACAAACATTAAATCATTCTTTGTTTTACTAACATGTAAGAAATAAGAGAATTAAAATGAGAATGTGCATGAATTATATAAATAGTGCAACTATTATTAGCTGACAGCCAACCCCACCAACAACAAATTTGTTATTTACATTGTTTACCTCTGCAAAAACACCATAAGAGACACTATCTTCAGTTATAATACAGTGAAATATTAGACTTGGTTAAAATGACATAAATAAAAAAATAAACTTCATTGCATATTGTTTTTCTACTTATAGATCTAGGCCATCTAATTTTCCACAACTTACTATTTTAATAAATCAAACAATGGGCCAATGACCAACCTAATATCCCCCATATGAGCTTTTTCTCCTCTAATTTTTATTTCAGAACTGAACTAATCCTCAACTAAATGTAAAATCTAATAGATGGATATTTTTTCCTTTTTTTATGGTGCGGGGGACGTTTGATGGGCAAACAAGGAGGAGCAGAACAAATCAAATAGACCAAAAATAGCAGTAAGCAGCAAACTGCAAAGCACGAAGATAACCATACCTGGGAACAATCCCGATAGTGCATGGGTTGAAATGAAAAAAAATCTACTCCATCCAAAACTATCTGTTGTAATTTCTACAATTCAAAACCACAAAGATGTCAGGTTTTTTAATCTGTTCTTTTCCTTTTTGCTTTTTGGGAGAATTCACTGAAGTACATCATTTTGGTACTCAAATAAAATACAAAACTAAAAATGAGAGAAAAAAGGAAATCCTTCAATTAAGTAATAAGCTACTAATTTCCAAAGAGATGAAAACATTATTAAGAAATTTCAAAGAAATTAAAAAAATAATGCAGTCTAATTGAACAAGCATTGATTGTCACATCACATGACCTATGTAATGAATCTCTTCAAAGTAATAATGTTCTGCATTCTTTGAAATGCAGCTTATGCACTCTAAATATGTTTTATAACCTTTATAATATGAATACACATATGTATGTCGATATTCTACAATTGTTTTATATTCTTTAACTGCAATTGTTACATGAATCATATCTTAATGTTTACGTAATAAAAAATATGGCTATCCAACTTTTATTCATGCTATATTACTTTCTTTCTTTTTTTCATTACCTTTAAATAAACTATTCATATATTTGACGTCTAACAAATTTAATATAAACTTTTAATGTGTCTCAGGCGTATCATGTCCAATATTTTTTGAAAATTTTTATGTCGGCATATACCTATGTCATGTCCATGTCTGGTTGTGTGTCCATGTCTGTGTGCTACTTAGCATGATATTATTACTTATTCACCATGGATACAAGTTGTTTCCACACACACCAAGTATAATAATCATAATCATTACTAAAAATCATTAAGTACTAAATATAAACTGATAGAGGCTCGATATGGTATCAAACCATCATCAAACAGTTTCATTATCAACATTAGCAAAACAACAATGATGTGAACTCATCTTCCAATTGTGAAACATTATTTCTTCTTACCAAATTTATCTGCTGAAGATCAACACCATGATGAACCATTCTCTCTCTCCGTTTCAAAGCACTCTTTTCTTTGCGATATTTCTTTTTTTCACCTGAAATAGCACACTAAAGTATATGCAGTAGAGTTGAAGGCAGGTAGTTAATTCATCAGAGTGGAACATATTGATCAACCACAATAAAAGTAAGAAATAAAAGCAGACTTCTTCAGCAATAAAATAGATTTACTATAGGATTTCAATGACACTTTACCATCGCCTGCAATTATGTTTATTTTCTCATCCTTTTATTAATCTTTTTGTTCAAAAAATTTTCACAAAAAGATGAAGTTCCAAGATTCAAAACTCCTGACATATAAATTCATAGTTGTGCCTCTTAAAATAATGGTCGCCATTTACATGACTGAGTGTATAAACAAAATGTGAAAACAAAATTCATCTTGCTGGCTCAATTACTTTGGTGGTATCATCTTGAACCATGCCTTAGTGCTTAGTATCCTGGCATTACATCTTGAAGCTGATACCTAAACAACAAAAGTCTCTTAAGAAATTGCAATAGAAAAGCTAAATCTCCTCTAATTTAAAGTATTCAATGTTTTGAAAATACAAGCAGAGTTTGCAATATATAATTATATTTCGTAGGATTCCATTTACCTTTACCAATTCGGCACTTAAAAGATCACATACCAAAATAAGACTATGCGTGTGATATATATGAACATCTATACCTGGGAACACTTATCCAAAACAATCTATACCTGGGAATTTCCTGAAATTTTTACTCTTTTGAGCCTGAAAAGGCCAAGACCGAGGAAGTCGAGCAACATGCTTCTTTCTACTAGAAATGGTTCTTGGATCATTTTCAAGCATAAGATTATCCAAAACAGATGACCAAGCATATCCAGTGGTTCTAGGTCTTGAAGCCTCTGCACGGTACTTTCTTCTAGATCGTGGCTTCTTCATACCATATTCCCTTGATCTGTCCTGAAGAGCAATCTCACCCAATTTCTCCCATGCCTCATGAAATCTACCACCAGAAGTTTTATCATCATCTGATACGTCGAGAGCCTGCCCTAAAAACTGCTTCATGTGTACAAATTCATCACTGCCGCCAATTCCTTCAAAGTAGTCCTCTGCAACCTCATCATCAATATCTGAATCACTATCAGATGTGTTGTCAGAGAAATCACCATCAGATGATCCTGTGGATTCCCCTGAACAAGAAGCTTCCAAGCTTCTCAAATCAATCAATTCTACTCCATCATCCTCATTATCTTCCCCATCTGAAATGTCTTGGGTATACAATTTCATGCCTCCAACATACAAAAACCCTGAATTTTTCTCTGAAGATGGAGTCTGAGCCAGCAAATCATCAATCACTTGAGTGCTTACCTCATGGGTATAACAAACATCGGCATCAATTTCGTCCTTAGAATATGATGAATCAAAACAAAAGCCTTCTTTCTCTTCCATTTGCAATGATGATCCAAAACCACTTGGAGTTGCTTCTACTTCGTCACAAAACCCCAATCCTCTGTGAGAGCTATCATCCAATGCAAAACTTGTACTATAGTCATAATTAAATTCAGAATGTTGGGGTTCTTTACTCGGTGCTTGGTCTACATAAGCAATAATCTGGGTGTCCTTGGAATCAACCAGAACAATTGGGTGTGACACATTCAAATTGTGTCCTAGGTTGTTACCTTCATTTGGAAATGAATCTTCCTGAAAAAAGATTAGATTATCCGACTCAATTTAACTTCTGTAATACAAACTGCTGGTTTAATAATACAACATACCTCAAATTTTATTCAATCAACTAAAGAAAACAAAGTGAGTTCCCAGAAATTTCATAAACTTATCCAGGATGACTTCATCCAACATCAAACATTGAATTTGACAGTATAAGGACTAAACTGGTTCTTCTATTATAAAATATACCCCCAAATCATACCTTATTACTTTTAGTTTTAGACAAGAAAAATCAATTGAAAATAATTCTTTCTTTCAAGTAAAAAGACTAAAACCCTAAGGCAGTGTTTGGTTCATGGATTGGGTAAGGATTTGGAAATGAAAAGGAAAAAAATAGGTGAATTGTGAATGAAATATAGTTACATTTCACATTTTTTCTCTTTCCCTTTTCAAATTTCTACCCAAATCCATGAGCAAAACACAGCCTAAAAATAATTAATTTCAATCCAAAACTTCTCCCATCCCCTTTCCCGAACCAAATAGAAAACAAAGACTATCCAAATAAATCGAATTGACAGTTCAAAATAACTTCTCTAATCAAAGGCATTGCTCAATTTTATCCTAACTACAACACAATCAACTTATACGCATATACATATAAATGTTATACAGAAAGCAGAAAAATAAAATCATAACTTTTCACAATTGAAGACACTTTCTTTTCAAGTACAAGAGCTAATCATTGAACCCAAAATGAAAATCGTTTCACCTCAAAAACACCCACAATTGATCCAAATTAATCAAATACAACATTCAGAACAGCTTCTCTAACCTTACACCTAGCTCAACTCCATTGTAACCACACCAACTCAACACATATACATATCAAAACACACAAAATAAATAAATAAATAAATAAAAATATAGATTTAAAATTAGCAGATACCTGATAATCAGCGACAGGGTAAGCGTTACCAAAAGCATTCCTTCTAGGATTCTGAGATTCACTTCTGGAGCCAGAACCTTTTCGTTGATCAAATTTTCCAGATCTTGAGGCAGACTTCGTTTTGCCTTTCCGATCATTAGGGTTCCTTCCTACAAAGCCAACAACCAAATCATAGAACAATCAGATAAATACCCAATTCTCATCACTGTATAGAGAGAGAGAGAGAGAGAGAGAGAGAGACCTTTGGGCGTTGAAGAAGTTTGGGACCAATCGGCCAAGACACCGCCACAGACGAAGAGAGCACGACCAGCAAAGGAAGTTGGTGGTTTTCGGGTCCTGGTATTGGTTTTGCGGGACCTCTTCTTGTAACCTCGTCCCGCCATAGATGACCCAGGTAAACACGAGGTGGTTCTGCTGCCGCGGTTGGATTGTTTCGGTGGATTGTACTTTTTGAAGGTAGGTGACGTTCGGATGTGCAAGGTGTAAAAAGCGTAGAGAGTTGGGGTTCGACTCGAAAGCCACTCTTGTATGGTGCGTGGGCCTTATTTCGAAACTTATTTTGATCATCAAAAATAAATTGATCATCAAAATTGTTTATATTTGTAGCAAATTAAATGTTTATATTTGTAACAAATTAAATTATTACTAGTCTTATTTGAAAAATTAAGTACTTTAATTTTTAGTTATTTAATAGGTTGAAATATTTGTATTTGAAAAGAGAGTTAAATTTTTTGTTGTTGAATATAATATTTGTAAGAGAAAAAATGAAATGATTATAGATTTAATGTAACATTATTTAATAGGTTGAAATATTTGTATTTGAAAAGAGAGTTAAATTTTTTGTTGTTGGATATAATATTTGTAAAAGAAAAAATGAAATGGTTATAGATTTAATGTAACATTTCGTCTTATTAATTATTTTAGCTTATTTTATCTTTTTGTAAATTTTAATCCAAAAAACTTAAAAAATCATTTGCCAAACACCCCTAATAACACTTTCATTAAAGTGTATGTTTATTCAGTTTTATAATTCAAATCACATTTATTAAATTTGAAGAGATGAGATGTGATTCACAGGGAATACTTGAGCCCAAGGTCTTTACGAGTTAGGTCGGGTTAGCCCTTAAATTAGAAATTGAACCAACACTATAGGATTTGAAATTCATTCACCCAATTTCAACTAACCTATAGTTTGAAATTGACCGACTCAAACCATTTGATTCTTAGTTGGTTCGGTCAATTTTGAATGATGTAAGGAATTCAAAATAATATAACTTAGAGAGGAAAAATGATGTAAAGGTAGATAATTTGAAGGCTAGAGAATGAGTAGTTAGGTAAGAGTAGGACAAGTGGTTTAGGAAGGAAGGAACATGGTAATCAAAATGGACAACTTCTCCCACAGTTTCAATTTTTTTTTTTTTTCAAATCTTGAGAAATGGGTTCTATTTATATACTTTTTCTTGGTACTGAATATACCAAGTAGTCGAATAGAGTGATGATGTGTGCCTCTGGTATCACATAGAATATTCATTGTCTTAATTGCAGGGCCTTGGTGGATGCGTGTCTTCCTCAGTATGTGTCCTTTTTGGTATGTACCAAAGTGGTACCTTGTGTGATACTACATGTGGTACTACTTAGTATGATTTGCCAACATACCTTACTTAGGAGTTATAGTCTACATTAAGCCGTACTAGTATCCACATCAACGACTCCCTTACTCTTAACCACCAAACCACAAACTGTAACGACCCGGAACCGTGTGATACAATTATCAGTAATTAATTAAGCTTGAGTGTGATTTAATTGAAGACTATCTGTTTACTTTTGGAAAAATATCTGGTGAAATGACATCTTCGGGACTGAAAATAATGACCAGAATGAGTTCAGGAAATGAAATTAAAAATACCTATGCGATACCGGGAATATTTAGAACGATCTGAAATGGTAAATTTAAGACTGAAAATTATCTGATTCGTTAGGCCTTGTTTGGTACCCGTTTTTGGCTCAAAATGGATTATGTGTTATATATGGCTTATAAGATAAGGATGGATGGATCACTTTTTGACTCATTAGACCAAATCAAGAAGAGAGAAAATCTGGAGAGAGAGAGAAGAGGGAGTTCGGGAAAGAGAAGAGAAAAGGGAGGCCAAGAAGGAAATTAAGGGAAATCAAGAGATTAAGGTAAGAATTTCTTCCTATTTCCTTTAATTAAGGTTGGTTCATCAATGATTTCATGGTAAACAAGAGTCTTGAAGAGGAAATTATGTTTAATTTGAGCATCCATGGCTTTACATATGTTGATTTATGTTTCTTTGGCTCATTTGAGGGAAATCTCCATGAATATAGAGATATGAAGTTGCATGTATAGATTTATGGGTTTTCATTTTAAATCAAGGGTTTGATCTTCTATATGATGTAATTGAGGTTTGATTAAAGTTGTAATAGTTAATTCAAGTTGTTGTTCAAGGTTTTGAGATTTGGATTTCATGTATTTGGGAATGATTTTGTAAGAAGAAATGGAAGATTGAAAGAGGGAAGAACAAATTCGGACTTTTATCTGTCTTTCGCTCGAAGGAGATAGGCCCGCCGGCGAGAATTCAAATTTCTCGTAGCTTTTGACGGATTTACTACGCCGAGCGGACATGGGGCGCCGAAATGAAGGTTTATTTTCAGAAACTTCGGAAGTTGCTCGCATGATTTTTAGCATGTTAATTGTGTTTTAGCATATTATGAACATGAAATGAGTATGAAAGAATGTAATAAGGAATGAAAGGAAGTAAAGAATGAATGGAATGCATGAAACGAATATGAAAGGAATGAACATGAGAAGAATGTAAAGAAAAGAATGAAGTGCATGAATTACATGATTTATGATATGTATATTGAAGAAATGTTTTATAATGTCAATTGCAGGTCGAACTTCGAAGACCGTACAATCGGTATTGGAAACCCACTGTGAGTAACATCACTGTAAAAGATATGTTTACATGAAAGTATGTTCAAAAGTGATTATTATGTTATGATTTTGAAATGATAAATGTTTTCTGTGAACGAATGTTCTATTTGCGAATCTATTATGGCATCCACGGTAAAGGTTACGAGATCTCAGATGTGTTTAACGGTGTCCGGACCGGTTAGTCTAGTCGTAAGACGACACATGTTATGAAAAGGTTATCAAAAGATTATGAAAAGGTTCTGTGGAATATGCCATTAGTGACCGATGATTATTTTATGTATATATGAGATGTTGGAGTTCGCTCACTAACCCTTTTATCGTTATGTTACTTGTCGAGCTCTAGCTCATTGTGTGTATTTATGTATTATAGGTGAACAATGGGAGTCAAGCCGAGGCGAGTTCTAGCCGAGCCGCTTTTGAAGCCTACCTAGTCTAGAGTGCCTCGAGTTGGGGCCAGCACGAAGGCCGTTTTGAGAGTTTTGGTTTGTTTCTTTTATTGTATAATTATAACCGAATGATATGTGTTGTACAAGATTATTGTTGAGCATGTTATGTAAAGATTGTGGGTATTTAACTCATCTTTTGGCATGTGAATGTATGTGCATATTTATGCATGACTCTTGACTATTAGTTTCTTTATTTCGCTTCCGCGAGCCCCTTTAATTTATGTTTAGTACAGGAAGGCCTGTGGTAATCCAAAGGTTACTGGCCGGTCTCGTCACCGAACTTCTAGGGGCGGGTTCGGGGCGTGACACAAACTCCCCAGCTTCATAGTTGTGGGTCATAGCAAAGCCTTAAATCAACCGATATATGCCTCATACAAAGCCTTTAGGGGCTTCCTTGGTCCTACCATTGCGACCGAGGCAGGTTCTTAGCTTGGGTAAATAAAAAGAAAGTCCCTTACTTTCAGGCTTCTTTTCATCCATCTTCACAAGAGTCATGATTCTAACTTGCCGCAGTATATTAGTACCTCTGGAGCTTGCTATCAACTCCAACTAGTAAATTTTTGGGCCTACTATTAGCGCCAAGCTAGTGATCTTTGTTTGCACAAAGATGAGGCCTTCCTCCAAGGCTACAATCACCTTGGGGAGTCTTGCCTTAGATAGTAGTGCCTGAGGCTGCCATCACTTCAAATAGTCTTACCTTAGAGGGAATGCCTCAAGTGCTTGTGCCTTGGAGGCGGTGGCAATGGTCCTTTTATGGAAACGGTGCCTCAGCGAGTCACCTCAGGTGATGGGGTCACTGTAAGTCCTATCTTAGGTAATAACCTCGGGTACTTATACTACGGACAGTCCTTCCGAATCTAGTAAGTTTTTATCCAAATTCCTTTAATCATAATTATTTCCTTAATTAAGGCAAATTTAGAGGTTAAGTCAACATTAGGATTTCTGCCCCTCTACAAACGGTTAAAAAATAAAAAAAAATAAAAAAAAGAATTCAAATTTCAAAACAAACAATCTCAAACTCATACATATATGTTGTATGGAGAGCCTCCAGAAAACTCAACCACACCAATACAGTTTATGGTTTCAAATATGAAGCAAAAGAACAATACAAATCCAAGAGAAAGAAACCACCACAAGCTAATAAGACTCCAAGATTTACGTGGTTCGGCCTAAGCCTACGTCCACAGACAATCACAAAGAGAATGATTCCACTAGCAAAGAGAATAATACTCCAAAGAGCTACAATAGTGACAAAACAATCTCTCACAAATAGCTCACCAAGCCCAAAATAGAAGTTCTCTTATCAAACCCAAATCCTCTCTACACAAGTCTCATGAAACTAAAGTTTGAACCAAGAAATACCAAGTGACCAAAGGCCACACCAATGACCCGAAGGCCTACCAACAAAACCTCCTATGGGGGCTCAAAGGAACTAAAAGTTCAACTGAATTAATGAGAATTTTCACCTATTTATAGTCAAAGAACAAGTTTCCTTCCAATCCAATCCAAAACCAATTAGGAAACATTAAATCTAAAAGTTTAGGAAGTCTAAACCAAGACAAATAGGTCTCTCACAAATCCAAACCAATATGGGAGTCAAAACCAAGTCAATGTTTGACCATTTGCAAATCTTATTCCAATTAGGAAATAGAATACCAAATCCAAATCGTATTAGGAATGGACATTGAGCCAATATCCAACAAATCTTCACCTTAGTGACATGTCCAGCTACAACGAGCCAACCAACCAATAAATCTCCACCTTGGTGAGATTTTCAACTGCTGCACCGAAACAAATGATGAACAAAAACGAACAAAACTCCACCTAAGTGAGATACCCAATAATCAAAATCAAACTAAACAAATTTTGCTATATCAAACCAAAAATATGAGCGCTCAAATCGAGACACATTGAGCCATCTAAACAAATTGTAGAATAAAATGAACTAGCTCTTCTAAATTTTCTGCAATCCCAAACTAAATTCCACCATGGTGCTAAGTTCCGAATTTAAAACCAAATGCATCAAACAAAACAAGTTGTTTTCAACAATTCCAAACAAACCATGGTGAGCAAACAGATTAACCACTTGAACCAATGTTAGGAGAACAATTCAAAATCAATAGAACCTTCAAATTCTCCATCCAAGCAACTCCAAAAGCGGTACCAAATTTGCTCTCAATAAGCTCAAACCAAACATGAGAGCCAAACAAATTCTAAAAGAACTGAAATAAGCTCTCATTGAAACTAAGCAAACAAACTGCTAAAGCAAACAAGCTCTAACCATATTTTAAAATTTTGGAACAAACTCTAAACAATAATGAAAGAGTCACATTTTCTAAAGTATCGAGCAAATATCAAAACCAAACTAAATTCAAAAAATTCACCAGCAGTCTCAAATTCACCAGCATTTGCAAACAAATTTGATTTCCAAATGATAGATCTAAAAACAATAAGGAAAACCATAAGCAATAAATCCAAAACTTACCTTCCATAAAGATGAGATTTGCAATCAGTATCTTCAAGTTTCTCCTCCAAAGTAAAATTGCTATAAGATTTCTCTTCGCCAATCTTCTCCCCAATTTTCAAGAACCACTAACAATACAAACTTCAACAGAAGCAAACAAGCAAAGCCTAGATCATTACCCAAGCTCTGATACCAATTTCTTGTGCGGAGAGCCTCTAGAAAACTCAACCACACCAAGATAGTTGATGGCTTCGATGAGAGAAACAACCACAAACTAACAAGACACCAAGACACCAAGCCTACATCCACAGACTATCACAAAGAGAAGGATTCTACTAGCAAAGAGAACATGCCCGAAGAGCTACAATGGTGGCAAAACAATGTCTCACAAATAGCTCACCAAGCCCAAAATACAAATTCTCTCACCAAACCGAAATCCTCTCTACACAAGTCTAATGAAGCTAAAGTTTTAACCAAGAGATATCAAGTGACCAAAGACCACACCAAAAACCTGAAGGCCTATCAACAAAACTATAACGCCTCAAAATAATTACTCCCTCCATCCCAAAATAATGGTCCCTTTTGGGAAATCCAAAATTTTTTGGTAGTACAATTATTGCACTTAAAAAAAATTAATTTTCCAAAATTACCCTTTGATAGTACATTTTTTTTGGGGAAATATCAATGTCATAATTGTACTTTTTATGTTGTTAATAAATTTAAAAGAAGGACAAAATAGAAAATTTATATTAATTTTATACTTGATTTTTGAAAATGGACTAATATTTTGGGACAATAAAAAATGTAATAATGGACTAATATTTTGAAACAGATGGAGTAGCATTAACCCTTCCCATAACAGTGCTACTGATCAACAACCTCATAACTTCTATTCATTATATCTTTGATCATTACAAAAAATGACATAAGCAATATATTCACAAATTCTGGATTCTGAATCTATAGCATATAGCATGGATACAAGAGTAAAAAAGGAAGTAAAACCAAGTAATGAAATGTCCTAATGGCTATAACTTTCCAATACAATGCTTGACTAAAACAAAATGAGTTTAAACTCAATACAAGTAAAGCCCTAGGCTTAAACAAAAAATAATTACATCAAGAAACCAAAAATGAAGCGTTAAGCTTCAAGTCCTCCCAAGCTACGTCCTTGGTGGAGGCATATCATCAGCACCTGAAAGTTGTTTTCCACATAGGGTGAGCCAAAGTCCAATAGAAATACTATAACACAATATATGAGTCTTAGCAAAATTATAAGGTGAATGCACATACATGAATGTTTTCCATCTCAAAACAATGCAATGTCAGATTATATATCAATTCATGAAAATAATCCTTTTGTACAGAAAACAAGGCAGTGGATACAAAACATTGGAAATCTCTAGGTATGTATCGGCCAGTAGGCTATACAAGCACTACCAAAGTCATTTTACTGGTACTAACTGGAAGGATCAGCACCTAACCGAGTAGATTTTTAGATTTTTACTAAGGACACACAGGCCAACATTATCACCACAACCACACCCCATAACCAGATTCACCAAGGTATTTACCAATTTTTTTTCAAAATTAATACATTTACAATGTTCATATGAAATGATGCTCAATGCATAATGTATGAGAAATTAGTTTCAATTCAACCTAATCCTCATGCAATGTCTACAACAATCAAGACTATCCTTCACCGATAGCCCAAAACAAACATTTCTATTCAATAAATAATTTCCAATCGAAAGATATAATTTCATTAATTAAAATGGAAGTGATACTACATATCTAACTCCACCATTATCATCAACATAAACATTGTTCCAATTTCACAATACCCAACATCATTTTCTATTTCCCTTTACAATTCCAAACATCCAAAATTTAGGGCAAAAGCCCCTTTGGTTACAAAATCGACTCATTTGGGAAAAAAAACCTCTTTTAATTTCAAACTCAAACCCTAGGTTTTTCCAAAAATCTCCAAATCATTAACCTTTTTCAAAGGGCAAATAACTAAGCTAAAAATTATATAAAATAGTCAAAGAAATCCCTACCTCAAAGTAAAAAATAAGAAGAAACGACGAGTAGAACTTGACAGAGCCTAAAATACTAACTTTTCCGATTAGAACAAAGCCCTCGACGTGCTCAATCTTTTACTCCAAAGGACTAGGGTGAAGAAATTAAAGGATTGAGAGTATTTAGAGCTAGAATGTAAGAACTTAGAGAGAAAGAGATAAAAAAGTGACCTAAGAAGCCTTCTTCTCGGACTGATATACGCATAGACCGCTCAAGCGACCAAAACACCGCTCGAGCGAACAGACACCATAAGTGACACCACTCAAGCGACCAAAACCACTGCTCGTGCGCACAATGACTCCCTCCCAGTAGTTTTGCAAACTGTAAAAGATTGCTCAAGTGCAATAAGTGTCGCTCGAGCATAGATATCACATTTCCAGTAGTTTTACAGATTGTAAAAGACTGCTTGAGTGCAAAAAGGACCGCTTGAGCGGAGAAGCAAAAATCTGGGTAACAACTCTTGAAAAAACTAATTTTCCAACCTATTTTAAATGTAACCAAAACTCCCAATAGCCAATCTCAACAAGCAATAAGATGGAAATAAGATAAAGAAGAATTAGGTACACTGGTTCTAGGATTCAATAGTAAGAAAATGGGTCGGGTCCAAACTACAATCATTATAAAAACTCCCATGGGGGCTCAAAAAACTAAAAGTGCAATTGAATTAATGAGAGTTTCCACCTATTTATGGTTAAAGAACTGGTTTCATTCCAATCTAATCAAAAACCAATTAGGAAACATTAAATCTAAAACTTTAGGAAATCTAAACCAAGACAAATAGGTCTGTCACAAATCCAAACCAATATGGGAGTCCAAACCATGTCAATATTTGACTGCTTACAAATCATGTTCCAATTAGAAAATAGAATACCAAATCCAAATTGCATTGGGAATAGGCATTTGGCCAATAATCCAACAATATATTATATACACTAATTTAAAGAAGAAATTTTTAAGAAAAACATGAGCGAGAGAACAAAGTCACATTGTCTTATCCAATCATTGTCGCCACCGCCACCACTCATCACTACCATCGCGTATTGTCATTGTCATCATGGATCTGCATCGGCCCTCCACCGTAATAGCTCTATAATTTCCAACGATGTTGAAGAGAGAGAGAGAGAGAGAGAGAGAGATCAAAGAAATGAGAGAATAAAGGTTTGTTGTAATTGATCTATGACATGAGAGGTAGGGTTTATTGAGACATGAGAAAGAGAATGAGAGAAAGAGATGGACAATTTTGGAGAGATAGAGAGATAGAGGATGTAAAGAAAAATAGAGAACGTATAGAAGAAGATGTAGAGTCAGTAGAGAGAGAAAAGATATAGTGACAATAGAGAGAGTGAGTGCGAAAGAGTATGTGTGGAAGATATATTATATATACTTTAAAAAATGTATAAAGATTAGAGAGAGAAAGTATGAAATCCCGTATTTTTTAGGTATTAAATATTTTATTGAGAGGTATTAGTTTTTAAATAGTAGTTTGGTGGTGAGATTTTTAAATGAGAACTCAACTTATCTTCTTAAATTTATTTTATCTCTTTTTATTTACATCTCATCATTATTAATATTTTATTCAACTCTTTTTTTAAATAGATTTTCTTTTATTTCCCATGTTTTCTTCCTTACTAAGGAAAAAGAAAAAAAAATACTTTAATGATCAACATAGCCATATGGGTTGCCATACCATCCTCATTCTTTTCGACTCTATCCATTCCATCTTTTAATTTCTTCCTTTTTCATTTTTTATTTTAATTTATTTTCCTTTCGCTCAAAGTTTACTTGGAGGCTACTCCTCATTCTTTTCCTTTAAATTGAGCTCACCTCTCAACCATTTCTACCAATATTCTTCTTCTTTCATCCTTTTGTTTTTGAGTCATCTAAATCTCTCTCTCTCTCTCTCTCTCTCTCTCTCTCTCTCTCTATTTGTTATATAGATTTTGAGTTTAGTTTGGGAGTGTTTAGAGTGAGAGTTACTAATTTCGTCAAAAAGGGAGTTGTAGATTTTGCCAAGCCTTTCATACCTTTTGCCTTAGAATTTTAATTTGCCATTTTTGGAGATCTATGAAGCAATATTAGATGATTAAAGTTTTAGTGACGAATGAATTATTTTGAGGTAATCCAAGTGGTATACAATATACTTTCTTTAAATATCTTTGCAAAGAGTTTTAATTTAGTTACCTTCAACTTGTATTCCTTTTGATTTTTTTGGTCATTTGATAAATTCTATAAAATCATTCTGTTGATTTGTTTGATTATTCTGGTCATTTGATAAATTCAGTGGAATTATTCTTTGTTGATAAATTTGATTAATTTGGATTTGATAAAATTCTGCAACATTATTTTGTGTTAACAATGTTGATTTGTTGGACTACAAGGCATGGAAATGTTCTGTACATGGATCAAGTGGATCCTGCTAATAGCTTGCACCAATATACCAAGATAAGCGATTGTGCTTTGGTGAGGTCGGTGAGGTTGATCACTGATCATGTACTGAGTAGGACTGGGTATTTGGTCTTGGACAAGTTATCATATGTGAGTTTATTTGTTTATACAATTTGGTGAATTGCTTGTTAATTCAAATCGAATCATTTATGTCATATCGTAAATTGTTAGATCCTTGTTAATTTATTCTCTATTTGAATATTGTTGTCATATTGTATACTTCCTGAATTAATTTATTTTTCAGGCGCAAAGAAATTTAGTGGCGATTGGAGTCGAAGTATTGAAGGATTTATTTATTAGATATTTGGGACCCACCAGTATATGTTATTTTTGGAAACATTTGTGTAAATTATTTTTGGAGATAATTTATGTATTTGAGGCTAGTAGTTTATCTGAAATTGTAAATTTGAGATTGATTTGATTTATTATTCTGCTCAGAAGTTAAGGCGTTACAGAAAGTGTGGAAAAAATGTAGAAACTTTTTGCAAAATTGTAAGACCATATGTCTCTCTTCTTGAGATGTGAAATTGATTTGATAAGGTTCAAAGTTGGGGAGATAAATATAATTGGAAAGATAAATTCAATCGCTCAAAGCCCATAATAAGGCCACACGTGGCTACAACATTTAAATATAAATATAGTTGGTTGGGTTGGTTTCGACAAGTTCAATATGTGTAGACTCATTTTTCGAATAGAAAATCAAAAATCGTACGTTTTAAAACAGCAGCCGATGGTTGTGCTTTTTGAAACCATCCATATCTGCCTTAGTTCAAACAAGTCGGTCAAATGAGTCAGGCTAAGCGAATTTGTGAACATCCCCTTACTTGGGCGGTACGACAATCATTTTTCTTAGGGACGTTTTAGGTCATGTTTGGAGTGATGGAATAAAAATGACTTTGAGCCAAGTTAGGTATGAGGAAAAAGAAGAGGCTGCAATAAGGCAAATGTTTCATGTCCCAAAAAAAAGCTCCCACAAATTAACTTTTGATTTGTCACACAATCATGTAGTACCTAACTCCCATGCCACATCATTGTGGATGAATTTAGATGTCCTAATTGTGAGTTTCTAGTTTTTTTTTTTTTTTTTGTTCTTAATGAAGGGTATTTAGAGCATCTCCATCTAAATGATTATTTTAATTTTTTAATATTTATTTATTTATTTATTTACTTTCAAAAGTTAGAAAAGTAATTTGGAGCTTATTGCTAAGAATTGAAAAATCTTTATTGATTAATCTTAAGTCAAACACTTATCAACTAATTGCGTAGAAATTCTTTTTTGATTTTATGAAGATGACTAATAGTGAATGTCAGGTTGAGAACCAATTTACAAAGAGCAAATTAAATTCAATGAATTACAGAAAGAAGTAGAGAAAATGAGAAAGATTAAAGAATAATACAATTGCAAATTGTAATTAACTGAATAGTACAATTACAAGTTTTAAGAAACTTACCTTGTTACTCCTATTATTTCGAAATTAAAATGTTGATAATTAAGTTTTGGAATTGAATTTCGAGCATCTCTAGTAGTTTACTTAAATTTTCCAATAAAATATTATTAAAAAAAATTCATTCCCTATTTTAGGAATCACTTTTTCATTTATTTTCCCCATCAAACTCCCTATTCTTTCTCTATTCTATTAAAATAATCTTTTCAATTGCTTTTAAATTTGAATTTTTTAATAATAAAATAATTAAACAAAAAGCAGAAGAAAGCAAAAGCAGAGCATTGTTCATAAAAAAAAATGGCGAATATGAGAAGAATGCCATTTGTTCAAGCATTGTTCTTTCCAGGAACTCTCTCTCTCTCTAGGCATTGTTTAAGCATTGTTCAAGCACGCGCACACACACACACACACACACACACACACACACACACTCTCTCTCTCTCTCTCTCTCTCTCTCTCTCTCTCTCTTCAGGTACTGTTCAAGCATTGTTCTTTCCAGGTAATTTGTTGACCTCTGTTTTTGTTTCTTCAATCTTTAGCCCATAGGACGTTCGAGAGGTCAACCGGCCGGACGTTCAGGTAGACGACCGGTGAAGCAAGTTTTGCCCAGACCACTATCAGATATGAGGGAGCTACAGTGACTCCCTACAAATAGGGAGTAACTCTAGCAATCCTAGATTTAAGGGGTTATATAAGGGATCTGATGGGAAAGAATTTTTGAAGAATTAACCCTTATAATAGGAAAAAGCTATTATAAGGGATTTGCTAGGGATGCTCTTACAAAAACAAAATGTAAGCTTTTGGCTATTACTACTTTTACTGGAATAAAAAATAAAAAATAAAAAATAAAAATAAAAATAAATATTGAAAAGAAGACTTGAATTGAAAGAAAAAAGTGTTAGAGTTTGATGTTCTATCCGGGACCTTCCTCTTTGCACTCTTTGCACTCTTTGTACTATTTATAGGCTTTATGGCATCCTTGATAGCAATTGAAGAGCTTGCAACTAACTCCTATGTTCTCCACTTCTTGAGCTTTACATTTATCCCCTCATTTATTTGAATTTGAATTGAGTTGGTAATAGTTTGGGCCTTAAGTGCTCATTTATAGCGTTTCTGGTTTAGACACTATCCATTTTGTATTCTAGACTCGGGAGTCATAACCTTGTATGATTGTTCATGTCTTTTTCCCCTTATTCTTCCTTAAACTTGATTATTGGAATGTAGTTGTTGTGTTTAAAACAAGTTGGTTGCTTGATTTTCAAACCTTTGTTGCCCAAATTTTTGTTCCTTCGCTCAAATGTGCTTTGCAAACTCTCAGTTTTTTTGCAGGTCTGCAAAACTATTGGACAGTGTATTTTATGCTCGAACGGCGTTTCCTATGCTCGAGAGGGTATGCACTCGAGCAGCCATTATTGTGTTTGAGCGATGTGTTTCTATCTTCAAAACTGTTGGATGTATGTATTCTGTGCTCGAGCGGAACAACTTATTATGTCTGATACTTAAGTATCAACTTTTGCGCTCGAGCGAATTGTGCATATATCAGTTCACAGCAACACCTTTTTACATCACTTTTTCACATCTTTTTCCACCAAAACACTAGATCAAGACTCTCTCTCTCTCTCTCTCACTCTCTCTCTCTCTTTAAAACTCACATTCTCTCTATATTTTCACCAAGATATAGTGATCTCTCTACCCGTATGCCTTTGTTGAAAAGGTAGAGTACCTCAAGGGCATCATTTTGATCCGAATAGACTTTGGTTTCGGCATCTTTGGAGTTCCTCCTTTGCTTTTCTTGTCTTCTTTCTTTGAGGTAGGGACTCTCTACGCCCTCTATGAGTTTTAACTTGGGTCATTTTCTTGATGTGTAAGAAACATTGGATTGTGAAGTAATTTTAACAAACCTAGGGTTTGGGGTTTCAATTCCAAAGAGGGATTTTATAATGGATGTCTTAGAAATGGTTATGAGAATGAATATGACCTTGGGTTATGCTATAAATGGTCGATTTTGGTAATTGGGATGAGATTGGAAAAAAAAAAAAAAAAAAAAGAGCTTTGCTCTAAAATGTTCAAGTAATTGTATTGCATAAATAATGAAATTGGAAATGGGAATATGAAATTAGATTAATGGTTATATAAATGGTGAAGTTGAATGTGTATCACCTCCCACCTAAGGAAATTTGAATAATTTATCTATTGAGAAGATTATATATCTGTTTAGAAATATCTGTTTTGGGCTATCGGTGAATGATAGCTATGATTGTTGTAGAAATTACATGAAATTAGGCAAATTGAAACTAATCTCTTATTAGTTGTCATTGAATATAACTGTGTTTAACACATTGTATATGTATGATGTTTAGGAGGAGAAAGTTGATGTACTCCATGTTTGGAAGGAGAAAGGAGATGGACTCCATTGAATCAACTTAGCCTATGTGTCTAGGGTCAAAGTCCTGAAAACATTGTGTATGCATGGGTGCCAATTCCCGCCGACAAAATTTTCGTAAAATGGCAAATTGAAGTGGTTGTGTGTAATGGTTGTGTGGTAAGAAAACCACTAAGTTGTAATCTCAGTTGGGTTGTCTGGATAGCAATGGATATGACTCATGAATTAAGGAGATATGAAATGACATTAAACGAATTGATATAAAATGGATTGGGATATCATACTTGGCATAATATGGATTTGGGAAGAAGAGTTGTAAATGATTTTATTTTAAGCATTGGACATGTGCATCATGTTTATAACCTTGTTGAAGTTTATATATTGTGCTAGATTATTTCTGTTGGGCTTTGGCTCACCTTATTTGGGAAAAATCATTTTTAAGTGCTGGTGATATGCCTCCACCAATGCAGTAGCTTGGAGGAATTGGGAGCAAGAGCTTTTATTATGTTATATCTATTTTTGTATAGCCAAGGGCTTTAAATTATGTTGAGCTACGTTCACTTTTGTTGTAACCAAGAATTGTCTTGGAAAGATGTAAGCCCGTAGGGCATTTATTTTGTCAATCACTTAGTATGGTGCCACATGCTATAGATTCAGGGTAGAGCTTATGAATGCATAATGCATGTGCCCTTTTCTAAATGGACTCTAATTAATGAAAGTCTAATCATCTGTTTATGTCATTTTGCATTAGTTTTTACAGTTGAATTATTGTATTATGTTTTGGGTGTGACAACTTGGTATCAGAGCGTACCGGGTTTGAATACTTTGGGTACGTGAGAAGTGGTTAGTACCACAATGAGTTTATCTCATTTGACAGAGATGTTTATATATTTGCAATACTATGTGCTAACATGTTTATGTGATTATATGGGCATGGGATTTAAATTTCTAGGATGTTGACTGAATCTACAGGTTTCTAGAAGTCCCATTAGAAGAGCATTTGATCACTGCTGCTTCTAATCAGAACTTTGGTAATGCCGCGGGATGGTCATTATCCGAAAATAAAATTCATATGTGTCTATGTGACTATGTGCTTATGTAGAGTGAACTACTGTTAGCCACCATATTAAGACGTGAGTGAATTAGCCTCGGCACATTTGTAAATGTGCTAATCTCTTTTGTTACTTTCATTAGGATGTCAAGACATGGACATGGTTGTGGTGGTAGGTGTGCTAGACCTAGGAGGCATGAAGTGCCTTTATCGGATGAAATTCTAGCACAAGAAGAAGGGGTTGGTTAGGCCATGTGTGCTGAACCAATTGGTCAACAAGCCATGTGTGCCTTAGCCCGCGAAATGACTGAAGCATTGCGAGAGTCTATGGGTATTCTCAAAGTTGATAATCAAGTCCAGGCCCACGTAGCTGAGATAGGGCCGTCTTTCTTGAAAAGAGAGTTTTTTCAGTCAAATTCGGATGAGTTTGTGGGTGATCCCAAGGATCCACTAAAGGCAGATGAGTGGCTAGAACGGATAGTGAAAACGTTCGAGATGCTTGGCATCGAGGACGACCAGTTGCGAGTGACCTTGGCATCCTTCCAGCTGAAGGGAAATGCAGGTCAATGGTGAAAGTATACGCATGGGTGTATTGGGGTGACTTGGGGGGCTTTTGTTAGCGCCTTCCAGGACAAGTTTCTACATCCCACGGTTAGGGAAAAATTGAGAGACTAGTTTTCCAAGCTGGTACAGTTGAACAGACACCAGTGGCTGAGTTTGAGGCCACGTTCACTAGCCTCTCCAGGTTTGCACCAGAGTTAGTGGTGACTGAGAAGAGATTGAGGACCGAGCTCATGTTAGTAGTGACTAAGAAGCACCGTTGTCTGGAGTTTGAGAAGAGATTGAGGACCGAGCTCATGTTTAAAGTGATCGGGTCAATGATTAGGGACTATGGACGCCTTGTGAAGGTGCGGCTCATCTAGAGACCATAACGCATATGAAGGAGGAGAGAATGAGAGGCTCTAAGAGAAGTCAGGATGTGCAAGGGGATAGTAAGAGGCAGAGGGGTTCTAACCCACAGCCATCCCAGAGAGCTCAGTTGAGGTCTACTTTTCCAGTGCCGAGTTCGAGTTCTGGGAGAGGTGGTCAGGGAGACATTACTTGTTTTAGAGAGGAGGAGGGCAACGGTTTGTATTGTCTTCAGTTTGTTCTCAAAGCCAGAGTTAGAGGAGAGGGCAGCCGCTCACTTGTTATCAGTGTGGGTAGGCAAGGCACATGAAGAGATTTTTCCCTCAGTTGGGTGGCATACCCGGTGTGTTTGGTTCGAGACAAACACAGATCCACCAGCCGGCACAATTAGCTTAGGTCTAGACGGCCAATCAGGGAGCCTCTTTGGCTCAGTCAGTGCATCAAGCTTATGCACTGAGGGGTGAGCAGGTTGAGCAGAGGCCTATAGGACGTGTGTATGTTTTTACCACACTAGATCTAGTACCAACACCTTCAGTAGTGAGAGGTACCTTCTTGTTTTGCAATTCAGTTGCTAATATGTTGATTGATATGGGTGCATCCCATTCATTTATTTCGTCTACATTTGCATCGATTTTGGGGTTAGAGTTGGCTCAGTAGCATCTCCTATTTGTGTAGAGACACCTATTGGTGGTGAGGTAATTTTGAAACAGGGATATCGGGGTTGTGACATAGAGGTTGCCGGTCGCCGACTACCTTTTGCATTTGTGTTGATTGATATGTCTAGTTTTGATGTTATATTGGGTATGGACTGGTTGTCATCCTATTGGGCTATTGTAGGCTGTTACTGTCAAAGGGTTGTTATATGCACCTTGAGTGGTGATTGCTTTTATTTCTTAGGGGACCGGATGGATAGAGTCTTATCACCAGTGTATGATCTGTGTGGGTGAAGTGAACTTAGTTGCCTTCTTGCCAACTTCTTGAGTACCGAGTCTGATGAAGTTTGAGCAGAGTTGCCCAGGGTAGTTTGTGAATACTGGATGTTTTTTCGGAGGATCTTACCAGTTTACCACTCCATTGAGAAATCGAGTTCTCTATTGACCTAGTGTCTGGTATGGAACCAATTTCTATGGCACCGATTTCTATGGCACCATATAGATTTGCACCTACCGAGTTGAGTGAGATGAAGATTCAACTCCAGAAATTGTTAGATAAGGGTTTCATCCGCCCTAGTACTTCGCCGTGGGGAGCACCAACTCTTTTTGCCAAAAAAAAAAAAATGGTGATTTGCGACTTTGTATAGATTATCAGAAGTTAAACCAAGTAACTGTGAAGAACAAGTACCTAATGCCTCGTATAGATGATTTGTTTGATCAGTTGAAGGAGTCTTGCTGCTTTTCTAAGATAGACCTGAGATCGGGTTATCACTAGTTGAGAGTAAGGGAGGAGGACATCCCGAAGACGGCATTTCGTATGCGGTAATCGTGAGTACCTAGATCGTTTTGTGGCCATTTTTGTGGACGACATCTTGATTTACTCACCCTTTGAGGAGGAGTATGAGGAACATTTGAGGGTAGTACTTGAGTTGCTTAGAGCCCATAGACTGTATGCTAAGTTTGGGAAGTGTGAATTCTGGCTGAGAGAAGTTAAGTTCTTAGGCCATGTGGTATCTGAGGAAGGGGTGACCGTAGATTCATCTAAGATAGAGGCAATCCAAGATTGGGAACAACCTAAGAATGCTTTTGAGATCCGTAGTTTCTCGGGGTTGGTCGGGTATTACCGTCAGTTTGTGAAGGATTTCTCTAGGCTAGCCTCACCATTGACTAGACTGATGATGAGGGGAGTGAAGTTTGTATGGAATGAGACTTGTGAGAAGTTTTTCCAAGAGCTTAAGGTTAGACTTACTACTGCTCCAGTATTAGTTATTCCGGAGAGGGGTTTAGACTATTCAGTGTACTGTGATGCCTCATGGGAAGGTTTGGGTTGTGTTTTGATGCAAGAGGGGAAGGTAGTAGCCTATGGCTTGCAGCAGTTAAAAACACATGAGAGGAACTACCCTACTCACGACCTAGAGTTAATGGCGGTGATCTTTGCCTTAAAGATTTAAAGACATTATCTGTATGGTGAGAAGTTTGAAGTGTTTTCTAATCATAAGAGTTTGAAGTATCTATTTACATAGAAAGACTTGAATTTGAGACAGAGGAGGTAGATGGAGTTCATAAAAGATTATGACTTTGAATTACATTATCACCCGAGAAAGGCAAATGTTGTGACCGATGCCTTGAGTAAGAGAGAAGAACATTACTCAAGCACAAGAATGGCCGCTTAAGCTCATACCCGCTTAAGCATAGGAAATGTCATTTGAGTGTAAAATACACTCTTCCAGTAGTTTTGTAGACCTGCAAAAGTACTGAGAGTTTGCAAAGCCCGCTTAAGTGCAAGAAGTGCCGCTCAAGCAAAGGAGCAAAAATCTGGGCAACAAAGGTTTGAAAATTAAGCAACCAATATGTTCCAAACACAACAACTACATTCCAACAATCAAGTTTATAGAATAATACGGGAAAAAGACATGAACAACCATACAAGATTATGAATCCCGAGTCCAAAATGCAAAATGGATAGTGTCTAAACCAGAAACACTATAACCTTCCCCCTTAAGGAATTTCATCCCCGAAATTTCAAATCAAGTTTTAAAACTAAGTTAAAACACATTTACCACAATGATAACCATTCCATTCTATCACCATGACCCACTTTCTAGTCATTCCCTCTTATCAACACGATGCATAAGTTCCAGAATTGAAAGTAAAATCCACATTTCCCAAAACATTTACAATGTTTACATTAAGTTCATATTTCCAAAACATATGCAACATATACAATGTTCTCATATATCCAAAACATATGCAATGTTTTCATATTTCATTAACATGACAATAGTACAATACATGTTCAAATACTAACAAACAAGTCTGGATACTCTCACGGACTTCCAACTCATGTTCCCAAGTTGCTTCCTCAACCCCGTGATGTTTCCATAATACTTTTACCAAGGAAATTGTCTTACCTCGCAAAACTTGGTCCCAAGTATCCAAGACTCTCACAGGTCTCTCCTCATACAAGGCATCCTCATTTACCTCTAAGTTGGTCCAATCCAACACGTGCAATGGATCTGGCTCATACTTCCGAAGCATGCTAATATGAAACACATCATGAAGGCAGAAAGGCTAAACGGTAAGCTACCTCTTCAATCCGCTCAAGGATCTCAAAAGGCCCAATGAATCAAGGGAATAATTTCCCACTCTTTCCAAACCTCATCAAACCCCTTCTAGGTGATATCTTCAAGAACACATGATCTCCCACCTCAAAAGACAAAGGTCTCCTCCTACTGTCGGCATAACTTTTCTAGAGACTCTGAGTCGTAACCAATCTCTTACGGATAAGTGCAACCTTTTCCGTCATTTTCCAGACCAACTCTGGACCCAACATAGGTGCATCACCCATATCAGCTCAACACACAGGAGATCTACACGATCGACTATACAAGGCCTCAAACGGTGCCATACCGATACTCAACTGGAATCTATTTGTTATAGGAAGACTCCACTAAGGGTAAGTGCCTCTCCCACGAACCCTTGAAGTCAAGAACACAACCTCGAAGCATATCTTCAAGGATTTGAATAGGACGCTCGGACTGCCCATTAGTTTGTGGATGATATGCGGTGCTAAAAGTCAATTTAGTACCCAAGGCACTCTGTAGACTCTATCACAACCGAGCAGTAAAACGAGGATCTCTATCTGATACAATCATCACTGGAATCCTGTGCAACCTCACCATATCCCTAATGTACAGGTCGGCAAGAAAATCTACTGAGTCACTTACTTGGATATGTATAAAGTGTGCCAACTTAGTCAACCGGTCAATCGCCACCCAAATGGCATTACTACTCCATTGAGTCCTCGGAAGGCCCACAGTAAAGTCCATCATGATATGCTCTCACTTCCACTCAGCTATAGGCAAGGGTTGCAACAAACCTGCTAGCCTCTGATGCTTAACATTCACTTGTTGAAAAGTAAGGCATCTCGATACAAACACGACTACATCCTTCTTCATACCTCTCTACCAAAACTGGCGACTAAGATCGTGATACATCTTTATGCCTCCCGGATGCACCGCAAGGCACGAATGGTGAAACTCTCAGAGTACTTCCTCTCGGCAAGGCTCCGACACGAACAAACGGTCATGGTATCTCACACTCAGGTCGGGATGCACGTTCAAGCCTCTTTCTACCTTCCCACTAGAGATATTCTCTCGGAGGGATTCTACCTCAAGGTCACTCTTTTGTGCTTCCAACACTTGGTTCACAAGTGTAGGTTGTGCAACTACCGAAAATAAAGCAGTAGACTCAACAGACTCGCCAAGATACAATTCAAACTCCCTGATAGCATTCAACATCTCCCACTCCCGGTTTAAGCGTCAACTCTTGCGCTCGAGTAGACTGTGTGTATATCAGTTCGCAACAACACCTTTGTACATCACTTTTTCACGTCTTTTTCACCAAAACCCTAGATCGGGACTCCCTCTCTCTAAAACTCACATTCTCTTTACATTTTCACCTAAATCTAGTGATCTTTCTACCTGTGTGCCTTTGTTAAAAAGGTAGAGCACCTCAAGGGTATCATTTTGATCTGAATAAACTTTGGTTTTGGCATCTTTGGACTTCCTCCTTTGCTTTTCTTATCTTCTGTCTTTGAGGTAGGGACTCTCTACGCCCTCTATGAGTTTTAACTTGGTCATTTTCTTGATGTGTAAGAAACGTTGGATTGTGAAGTAATTTTAACAAACCTAGGGTTTGGGGTTTCAATTCCAAAGAGGGATTTTATAATGGATGTCGTAGAAATGGTTATGAGAATGGATATGGCCTTGGGTTATGCTATAAATGGTCGATTTTGGTAATTGGGATGAGATTGGAAAAAAAAAAAAAAAGAGCTTTGCTCTAAAATGTTCAAGTAATTGTATTGCATAAATAATGAAATTGGAAATGGGAATATGAAATTAGATGAATGGTTATATAAATGGTGAAGTTGGATATGTATCACCTCCCACCTATGGAAATTTGAATAATTTATCTGTTGAGAAGATTGTATATCTGTTTAGAAATATCTATTTTGAGCTATCGGTGGAGGATAGCTATGATTGTTATAGAAATTGCATAAGGATTAGGCAAATTGAAACCAATCTCTTATTGGCTGTCATTGAATATAAATGTGTTTAATACATTGTATATGTTTGATATTTGAGAGGAGAAGGGGGATGTACTTCATGTTTGAGAGGAGAAAGGGGATGGACTCTATTGAATTAAGTTGGCCTGTGTATCTAGGGTGAAATTCTCGAAAACATTATGTATACATGGGTGCCAATTCTCCCGGATGAAATTTCTGTAAAATGACAAATTGAAGTGTTTGTGTGTAATGGTTGTGTGGTAAGAAAACCACTGAGTTACAATCTCAGTTGGGTTGTCTGAATAACAATGGATATGACTCATGAATTGAGGAGATATAAAATGACATGAAACGAATTGATATAAAATAGATTGGGATATCATACTTGGTATAATTTGGATTTGGGAAGAAGAGTTGTAAATGATTTTATTTTGAGTATTGGCCATATGCATCATGTTTATAACCTTGTTAAAGTTCATATATTATGCTAGATTGTTTCTGTTGGGCTTTGGCTCACCCTATTTGGAAAAAACCATTTTTAGGTGCTGGTGATATGCCTTCGCCAAGGCAGTAGCTTGGAGGGATTTGGAGCAGGAACTTCTATTATGTTATATCTATTTTTGTATAGCCAAGGGCTTTAAATTGTGTTGAGCTAGGCTCACTTTTGTTGTAACCAAGAACTGTCTTGGAAAAATGTAAGCCCGTAGGACATTTATTTCGTTGATCACTTAGTTTGGTGCCATAAGCTATAGATTCAGGGTAGAGCTTATGAATGTGTAATGCATGTGCCCTTTTATAAATGGACTCTGATTAATGAAAGTCTAATACTCTGTTTATGTCATTTTGTATTAGTCTTTACGGTTGAATTATTGTATTATTTTCGGGGTGTGACATCATTGTTGTCTCAACTCCTTATGTGGCTTCCTTGAATGACATGTTGTGTTCTTTACACTTTTGGCACGTGTGTTTCAACTTGTTCCGTGTTATTCTAGACAATCAGGTGTCTTACTCTTATTAGAGAGTTTAAACATAGAGCTAACAAGGTGATACCTTTAATAATAATTGATATGTAATTGTGCTTTAACTAAATTTGCGAAATTGAGTTGGCAATTGGTACATCTTGAGAAATGTAATTTGACAAAGCCAAAAGAATATGTTAAATTCTTTTGTTATCTTTTAATTGTAAAGGCCTACAAAAGAGTTCAAAAAAGTTAAAGTAAAAAATAATAAAACAATAAGCTTGGCATATTGAGTGGAGTGCTTCTTTTTTGAAATGTCAAATTTATATATACTAATTTGCTGCCTAAGCTTTCATGGCATACCAAATTTTTAAGGTTTGAATGGAAATGCTCTTAACATAAAAAGGCTATGTTTTAATGACATAAATCTTGAGGAAGAATGAGAATCTCATTAGATTACTAATAATAAAATTCATGTGTCAATGTTTTTGATTTTGTAAGGAATCCTCAATGGGAAAATAATATAATTTTAAATATTGTCATCTCAATTATTTTATTTTATTTTCACTTCTAAATGACTAGCATTGTTCCAATGATATGAGATTCTTATGCAGAAGTGAAAAAATAGAATTTCTACTTATTTTGAGAATGTGATTTCTGTTGAAATAGATTATTACAAATTACTTTTTTTTCACTTCAATTCATTCCATAAAATCAAGAAATTTGGAACTACATTCCCATTTTCCCTCGAGATTATTATCTTTCAAATATAAAACTTGTATCATATTAAACTTCAGGATATTTAAAAAAAAAATCCTATTTCTAGTACTTAGGTACCAATTAGTTCAAGTTAATTTTTTTATAACCCATTTAGTCTTGCAGCCATTCAAAAGACCAGAAACCCCAACTTTAACAAAAATGTTATGGTATGCACACCATATGCACTCTACCACAAAAATGTGTAACTTCGCCACAAATTATATCATAATAAAATGTCCAAAATTTTGTGGTTGATGTTACAAAAGTTGGTGACTTGGTTATGACATTTTTTGTTATGCCAATTTGTGATGAGGTTACGCATTTTGTGATTAATATTATGAAATTTTGTGATAAAGTTACACATTTTGTGTTAGGGGTGCTGATGGTGTACACACCCCATAGGAGAACTCTAACTTTAGATTTAGCATAAAAAATAGAAACTAAATCTATATTTTTAGAAGAAAATCTTACTAGTTTGAATACTTATCCCATTTGAAGTAGAATGTATATATCAGGGGAAAATTATGGAAACTAATAAATACCTGTAGACACCCCATTTTTGACCATCCTCAAGACTTGGTTATGCTTGCAGATACATCCAGCCACAAGTTTGATTGCTCGTCGAGTACACGACTTTCGCAGTGGAACGTCACAGGTTTGAGCTTTCCAAACCCTGTATCCTTTCTGCCCCAGTTTTGGACCATGTGTTGGTCCTTTCAGCATTCTTCTCTTAGTACACTGCCGGCCACTCTTTGGCACTGCCGGCCATGCATTTTTCCCTACCTGCTATTGATGATGCCTGCCAGCCATCAATAAGGCACTGTCGGCCACAACTGATGGCTGGCAGAACACTTTGTCTCAGCAGATTTCACTCCAGATCTTTTGAGCTAGCTGGTTTTCACTCATCCCTCCTCCATACACTATGGAGGGATGAGGCCCTTTTCAAGCTTGTTTAACAAGCTTTGCTTGGCATTCTTCTATATAAGGAGAGGCCCCTCCTCCCTTACAGAGGTTCAGCATATTTTGAGAAGATATATATATGTATATCTCTATATTTCTCATTCTCTCTCTATATTGTTGTTGGTTTGTCCCTTAAAGTCCATTTTTCTCTCACTTTTGCACTACAACACATAGTGATACACCACTATCTTTGAGCTAAGGTCCTTGGGAGTGTTATTTGAGTTCTGAAAGTTGGTTTTTGGCCTCAAAGGTTGCTAGTTTCGAAGTTGAGCTTCAAGGGTGAGTATATTCCCCCTTTAAGTATTTGTTTGTATATCATTTTGGCCATCCTTGAATATTGTTTTAGGCCTTGCTTTCAACTAAATTTTTTTTATATTTAAGTGCTTTTGATGATTGTTTAAGGCCTCTTTTGTGTTTAGGGTGTTCTACCCTCTTGTATGCCTTGTTTGGCCTTGTTTTGTGCGATGTCTTGAGGCTTTTGAGTTGGTCTTTGTTTGGCCTTTTAGCCACTGAAATCCAGTGGATTTTCAGTGGTAGGCATGTGGTTTTGAGGCCTCAAATCAGAGGGGGGTGACCCCCTCTCTTTCTGTTTTGTTTGCTTAAGTTATCAGCCTATCAAATGATCATGTATCTCTATACTTTTGAGGCTTAGTTCAGGCACTTTTTTGTGACTTTTAGGGCCTGCCTTAACTCTATCCATGGCTGGTTTGGTCACCTTGTGCATGCTTCTTGTATGTGTAGTGTAATCCCAATTGTGGCTCATCAAAGTAACATGTCTTGCTAGCATGTCTTGGCTTCATTTCAGTAGATTTTTGGCCGTCATTTGACATCTCATAACTCTATCTAAAGTTGGTTTGGTAGCCTCTTGAGTGGCTCATGTACTTGTAGAACAAATCTTGCTTACTAGCCTTGTGTGCATGATGTTTTGGCTCATCATTCTAGCATATTTTGGCTATGCTCCAGCATGATTTCATTCATATTTTGGGCTATTCTAGGACTGTTTTGGGCTGCCATGGTCATATGACTCATGTTCTGTATAGTTATAGTGCAAATGCTTTGGCTAGTCTTGAGTTTTGAGGCTCCTACCATGCTATACTTGTGATTTTTGCATGCTTTGGCACCATTTGAAATTTTATATCAGTGCATATTTCATGGTCATACACTTGTGCTTGTCACTCTTTTAATGCCTTGGAGGTTTGGCTCTTTATGCCTCAAGAATGAAGTATTGTGCATGCCATCAAGCCTAGGCCTTTGGGTCATCATATCAGTGCATTTTTTGGTCTTGTTATATCATGATGTAACTCTATTTTATGTTGTCCAAGTCATGCCATGTTTGGTTTTAATAGGTATGGTGTAATACCCCTTTGTAGCCTTGTGTGCTTCATGTTTTCGGTCTTTTGTTCTAGCTTATATTGGCTAGGTTCGAGCATGTTTTTAGTCTCACCTTGACCTATCATGGGACTATTTTGGATGCCCTTTCCCCTTTGGGGCTTGCTTTGTATAGCCATGGCTTAAGTCCCTTTGCTAGTTTTGAGCTTTGAGCTTTCTTGCATGCTATGTTTGTCTTGCTAGGGTGGTTTGGCACCATTCCATGCATGTGTTCAGAACTTATGGTGCTGTCACACATCCATGCTTGTCACTCTTTAAGTGTGCTTAAGAGTCACATCTTTGTGCTTTGATTCTCGAGCCAATTGGCATGCATGTTTGTCTTGCCTTTTCATGCTTTTCATACCATCATTTCAGCACTATTGGCCACAAATTTGGGCATGATTGAGGTCTGTTCATTTTGGTTTAAGTCCATTGAGCATTGTGTATGCCATGTTGTTCATCACATTGTGTATGCCATGTTGTACCATTGCATTTGTGTATGCCATGTTCATAGCATTGTGTATGCTAGTTGTTGTTCTTAGCATTGTGCATTGTGCATTGTGCATTGTGCATTATGCATTGTGCATGCTATTAGCCTTGTTAGGTTGTTCATGTTGCATTGCATGTTTGCAAGTTTAGGTTGCTTTTCATTTTGCATGCTTGATACATTGCATTTGGCATGCTTATGCTGCATTGCATGACATCTCCATGTTGCATGCATTGCATTGTGTTTGGCTTGGGTGTTAAGCCAAACACGAGAAACGAGGGACATTTCATACTTGAAGTGATGAAACGCGCCTCAATTCTCGATCGCCGACGCTCTTGACAATGCATGATAGAGTTCTAGGCATTTATGTGTTTTTGTGCATTCATTTTACATTGAATTGCACAAGTTGAATCTTTGGCCATCATGCATCGAGATGCGTAATTGATGGTCTTGGATCCGATTATGCCTCTCCCTTGATGTTTTGAGGTGATATGGGGTGGCATAGTGCGTACATATCCTTGGGAGACCCTCAATTTTCTCTGTTTTGTGCTCTACTACAGCTTGGTGTCACAGCACACCAGTGTCCGGCAACCTCTTATTGTTGGCCGACAAACCTTTATTCTTGGCTGGCAGTTCCTACTCTTGGCCGGCAGAAGGGTCAGCAGTAGCTCTTCATGGCCGGTAGGCCACTGGTGCATTCTTCAGCATGGTTTTGGTAAGATCCAGTAGCAAGTTCTCAAGGACACCCTGCAGACAGAGCCTCAAGAGAGCAACCGAAGAGCTTTTCGGGGTGGCAACCGAACATGCATCCTCTTCTTCTTCGAACAAAGCTGGAGCAGCTTAGTTTTATGCTTACTTGTTAGTTAACATTGAATTTGTAATTAATTAATTAATTTGTTGA